>CAJQUN010001144.1:0-100699 GCA_907163345.1 Haberlea rhodopensis | reverse complement strand
ATCCTCGTATTCTGAATAGGCTATTTATGTTGCAGGAAGTTAAAAGGCATAATATGAAAGCCCCAGACTGACTACTCACAATTCAGAGTGTGACCGCGCTAAACATAAATCGACTACCTTAAGTTTATTCGAACTATAAACAAGGCCATACAAATGCCTTCTGCTTGTCCAGGAACAAAGATCAATAGCTCTAGCTAAAACTGTAGTGCACAAAATAAGCTTCATAGCTTTTGAGCCCGAGCTCGATTCCCTCTAATATAATAATGTTTTAAATAATTGTCGAAAACGAAAAATAACAAGGTGATTGACTATTGTTGTTTGCTGATTGTTTTCCAAGACATTGTCTACTTTCATCTTCAAATTTCAGCCAGTGGTCTCTGCGGTAAACAACATGAACAAAGGCAAGTATGTTATAGAAGCCCTTTATTGTTCTTTACAGAAAAGGATACTTGCAGGTTTTGAAGATTATTTTTAAATGATATGTCCATATATACCTGCAGATAGCTTTTCTGGTAGAGATGCAGAACTTGCACACACTTTATTGCTATATCCAAAGTGAGGGTCACTCTTGTTTTCCTGCATAAGTTTTTGCAGAAATTTTTTACATTTACTAAATTTAGAGAAGCATTTTTTTTTTCCGTAGAATTGAGTATATATATATATATATATTTTTTTTGACCGAGCCTCGACCTATTTTTAGGCCTCTACTGAGTGGCAATTAATACCATACCCAAGAACAGGTTCGGGCACATACTGAATAGTATCCGCTCTAAGATGATTCAAAATAGCCTTTATTTCCAAGTATCGTCAGTTGTGAAGAATGAAAAGTTGTAAATGGTCCAAGTAACTGACCTTATTAGTGCCAGCAAGGTTGTGATTCGGAGATGGAGCTGCACTTGTAGCCACTAGAAAATGAGTCATGTTTTCTTCAGCAAAGTCTCTCAATCTATTAAGCTCTGGTAAAATGATCTTGCCAAGGTCCGGTCTATCTTTCCGCCTTAGTTCTGCACATTGGATAGCAAGTTTTGCAAATGTTAAGGCCTCTTCCAGAGGCCAATTTGGAACTGAAGCATCCAACATCTCCGCCAGTGTCCCCTTCTCAATCGCACGCCCAATATGGTGAGTTAAGCCCATTGGTGGTTTTGCTGTAGTATTTGTAGAAGCACGACCCCTAACGAATATATGTCAGATTTCACTCCAAGCATGCCGGTTTGCTGATATTCTGGATCGATATAGCAGAAAGTTCCAGCTGTTGATGTCATTCGGTATTGTGTTACATCATCTGCCACATTTGGAGGGACGAGTCTTGCCAGTCCAACATCACCGATTTTGCTCACGTAGTTCTGGTCAAGAAGAATGTTTCCCGGTTTGAGGTCTCGATGGACCAAAGGCTCCGGCTTTGTCTGGTGGAGAAAGTGTAGGCCTGTGGCTATCTCTGCAGCGATTCTAAACCGGAGTTGCCATGTGAGGGGGCGAGTGTTGTCTCTCCTGAAAAGACAATCATCCAAGCTACCGTTAGCCATATGCTCGTATACTAGACAACCATATTCTGGACAGGCTCCGAGAAGTAGGACCATATTGGATGTCTCATGCAACTGAGCACTTCAACCTGCAACATAGAAATGTTTTTAGTTAGAAATTAAACATGTTCCAGAATCATTTTGATACTATTAAAAATTATAATAAATATTTGATATATTTCTTGGAAAAAAACGAAGCTCATTGCAATAGAACTTTGTTGCTGTTACCTCTTGTTGAAACTGTGATCTTCCTTGAGCAGCATCGGGACGCAATACCTTTATTGCCACTGGTGTATGATCAAGGTGACACTTATAGACGGGACCGTAACCGCCTTCACCGATTTTACGAGATTCAGAAAAATACTCAGTAGCCTCTTCGATCTCTTCAATGGAATATCTTCTGTATCTTAATGGTGTTATACTTATTGCTCTCTCCTTCTCTTCTGAATCTTGAAGTGCTTTCATTTCTATGCTAACTCTTTTTTGGGACTCCATTTCTGCAACTCTCTGAGCTGCTTGAGCATTCTCCATGGCTGCTTTATATTTAGCTTTCTCTTGTTCAGCAGTAATTCGTGCTGCTTCTTCTGCTAGTCGAGCCTCTTCTAGTCTTTGTTCTTCTTCTACTCTCCACCGATGAAGCTCCACTGACTGTATGTAGAAAAATTTTAATGACCTATATAAAATGATGTAACATGATCAAATCAAAATGCCCTTGATACAACCTTTTCTTTAGCAGTTAGAGCTTCTTTACAAGCAGTGCTGTACATATCCATAGTTTTCTGCAACTCTAGCTTTAGCCTTCTCATTTCGGTTTCCACATCATCCTGGATCATTATTAGAAATCAAATAATATGTAATTCTATATATGACATGATTTTATGGTGATTTAGTTATAGAAAGTATTTCCTGTAACCATGTATGCATAGAGATAATGATGGTATTTTATATTAATAAAGACTAATAGAGTTTTTCTTGGGCATTGTGTCAGTCTTGTAAACCTGGTTTGTACATGTTACATTCTCTACTCTTTCTATTTCTACTATTTAATATACAACAACGATCAAACAACACAAAACAATGGTTTATGATTTCCAACATCTACCAACATCAACAATCAAGAATCAAGATCACTCACATTTTCGAACGATGAGGACGAAAAATCAGTGAAAGAATTGAGTTCACTCCCCTTAGCCCCTGAGCGGATTGATCCGAAACTACTGTCGGAGCTGGTTGACACCCTCGAGGTCCGGTATGAGTCAAAGTTATCAAAAAGTACACCAGAAACTCGATCTGTGCTTGGCCTCTCAGAGCTTATGAATGATATATCAGTATCAGCTTCTGAGAGATCCCCCATCCACTTTCTTGTGTACCCTGTTCCCCTTAGAAATGGAGACCTGTATAACATATGTATCAAGCACTTTGAATTTGTCATCAAGATAATGTATGATACATAAAGGGTAGAAACAGAATATTACTTGACTATATCAGTGTCATCAACTGCAGACTTCCGTGGTATCTTTTCTCCTCCTGTGCAACGTTTTTCGAGCTTTATTTAGTGAATAATGGAGAAAGTGTAAGTGGGAACATTGTCTACGACTCAAACAAAGACGAACCTCTCATACTAGGCAAACGCTTCGGGTGTTCGGCAGCATAAGTATAACCATTAGCCTGCTCCTGCATTTGGTGTATTTGAGCTGCAAGAGGGGACGTGAATGGCGCATGACGAGAAGCATTTCTCACGGAAGAGATCTTCGTTTTCGAGATGACGTAAACCGTACAAAAATCCGATGCTCCTTTGGAGACACTGGTAGGAATGTCTACCGTTTTCAATCGTCTGTCAAAACAAAAAAAAAAAATGTTGTTTTGAGTGAGTGATCACCACTGGTCATAGTTATTGAAAACCTGTAAGCTCAACAAGGCTTAATCCTTATGCTTAAATGAAAGTCATGGCTCAGCCTTTGATTACGCATGCACCTCGGATATGAAGAATGAGTCTTGAAGAAGCCCTTTAAGCGCGCCTTTTAATAGTTGTTTTGAGGGATTACCACTTACCATATATTAAAAATACATAAAGCACTATGAGATTCAATCATTATCCTAAATGAAGTCAAGGCACATATTCATGTAATATCTGCTAGAAAGATTGTTGGAATATATTGTGGTTGTATATTTATACCGGAAAGGTTTGGCCTACTCTCCTTTTCTTGTATGTTTTTACCGTTTAGAGGATCAAGAAGCCCTTTGCACGCATTTGTAATATAGGGATGATGAAATCATGGGGAAATGCAGAGTAATGGTCATTTATTTTAACTCATAAACGATAGATGAATAAATATTTTTTGTATTGCTGGGTAGAGTATATGATGGATGATATATGATTCATTTTCTTTAGATAATGGGATTACGTGTATCATCCCGTGGTGCATCTCACTATAATAAGGTACGTGACTTGCCCTGCGCCTAGACTTTATGACACCAATGCACCTTAATGTGCTTTGAGCCCATGCAAATACAGATCTTGCAGTATGGCAGATCATAAAATCAGGAACTTACTTGATAAAGCCATGGCGGGATGCACCAAGAACTAAGTTTTCGATTGCACCATGTGCAGCGTATTCTATTATAGCTTTTGCGACATCGCTGTCCTCCAGCACCACATCAAAGCACTGTATCTGTTGAAAAGAACAATAAGAACCATGAACGATAGATTCTTGTATGGAAAAACTACAGAGATAATTGAAAACCAAGAGCAGTATTTATTTCAGCTTACATCTTTCCTTGTACAGAAGCAATGGAATGTGAGGAATAGCTCTTTGGTTTGCTTTTCAAGAACTTGCTTGTAGGCACATGTGGATCCATTAAGATCATGAATTGCATAATTGTTTCCAACTGCATTCACATCATTAAAGAAAAGTCCCCTTCATATTAATCAGAACAATCACACACAAGTTTATACTTTCAGATTAACATAAGGTGTTGAGAACGTAAGCCGATTCACAAATTCTGCTTGGGGTGATGCCAGGGTGGCGAGGCAGATGGAGGGAAAGGAGCGAAACATACTTTTCTTTTAAAAAATACATGTTTTTTCCCTCTTTAGATATACCGTGCCTGGTGCATACTGCTACATGCAATCTAAAGAAATAACATAATCTGATATGAAACATGTGCAAACATAGGATCAGTGAAGAAAAGTAGGAGGATATGTATGAAACAGTTCACCTACGCGATACCGACGACGATCTCTGCACAACATGAATGAGTATAATAGTTTGGCCTTTGGTGAGGAGATTCTCTATAGCCCATCTGAGTGCATATTGGCTTCCTTTATCTTTATCTAATGCTACTGCAACAAGGCCGTTGCGGCCACCCCCTTTGCCCATTGTGCTTACTTTTGCATTTGGAAGCCACATTTTCACTCGTACATACTTTTAATATTTTTTATATAACTTTTTCACACTTGGAGTGAAATTATAATTTTTATTGGGTCCTTTTCTTTTGGTGAACTTCTGTTGATGCTTTGATTGGATATTTTGTTGGTCGAGTTATTGGAAACCAATGAAGAAGGAAGCCAATAAATGGTAAGGCAAAAAGTTCTCATTCCTTTGCACTGATGCCACTAGTTTAGATGAGTGAGTATAAAAATAGCTGGACCATATTTGGTCCCATATCAACTTTAAAAAATGAAAAGTGGGAAGTAAATTAAAATATTACAGCTATCTTCCATGTAGATAGTTTTATTACGACTTTTGATATCTAGATAATAATATTATAGATAGTTGCATTATGGCTTCACCATCTAGTTTGTAATGAATTGGGGAAAATTATATTCATCTCCCTCGAAAATTTTTCTATGAAATGTAAAGTGGCCACAGTATTTTATGTAGTCCGATCCAGATTAGAATTTTAATGATTACGAATGCTTTTACATATATAATAACATTTTATGTGATACTTCCAACATTTTTTGTTGTTGAAAATTGAAAACGTCGACCTTTTCTATATGTTTTCTTCAAGTCCTTCAAGATAATATATATATATATATATATAATAAAATTAAGAAGATAGTACACGAGGTACTCAAACCCGAAGTAGGAACACAAATCTACGTACACATATTAAGTGACCAACCACAAACAAACATTACATAGATTTCAGACACAAAACAAGCTCCAAAAACCAATCGTTGAGGGAATAACTAAAAGAAGTAAAATACCGGGCATTGATACACATCCAACTATGTTGCTTAATGTTATCTACCACACCGAACACATCAGAAATTGGAACTTTGAAAATACGCTTGTTTCTATCAAACCAGATGCAACACACACAACATACCCATAACATTGTCCAAACATTTACCGAACCCCTGAAAGACGCAGATTGGGGTGCTTTTGGACCAGATTGGTCCGGGTTCGGACCGGATCAATCCGGTTCCGAGTTCATTCGGATCGAAATCGGTTCCGGTTCCATGGGCCATGGAACCGATATGATCCGGCAGACCGGATCCGATTGGCCGGATTGGTTCTAGATTGGACCGGTTCCAATCCGGAACCGGTCCGATTAATTTATATATATATATATATTTTTTGGAATTGATGATAGTTTTTTTATATGTCTAAATATCTTATTCAAATAGTACATGAAATATGATGAAAAAATACATACTTTATTGAATATGAAAAGCCTGATGTAAAATCTACAGCATTTGAACTTATAAATTTTTTTGCATTATTCATCATAATTAATTAATATAGTATTCGCAAATTCTTCTTCATCTTCGGAACTTTGGTTGCCGAACTCGTCGACTCCTCCTCCTCTTTTATTCCTTCCCTCCGCATCGAACCAATCTTTGAGCAATGTAATCATGCACAATGAATCTACATTAAGTGAAGTTCGATGGTCTCCAATGATTCGGCACAAGTTGAGAACGCCGACTCCGATGCAAAACTGGATTTTTGAACCGCAAAAACGTCTCTAGCCATTTTGGCTAAAATAGGAAATTGTCTTGTGTTTGCCTTTCACCACTCTAGTAGGTCAAAATTTTCATCTATTACGAACTTCTTACCCAAGAAGAAATGTAACTCGTTCGAATGGTAGATGCAACTCCGCTTCTTCTAAGCTTCTTTCTGCCAAGACTCCTCAGCAAATCAATCCTCAACTTCTTGACAGGGTAGTGTCTTCTTCCTCCTGTCCTCTCTGTGATGATGACCCTTGTACCTGTTCAGAATGATACATTGCAAACATATATTGGAGAGAATGTCTGATTGACGTCTTCTGATCGTTAACATTCTTCTTTAAAAATTGAGAGTAATATTCAAAAAGTATCAAATGAGCTGATTCCTTGACTAAGATCTAAAAATGTAGATATGCAGTGAACATGTGGAATATTTTCCCAATATTTTTTAAATGTTGCCTCCATAAGTTGAACAAATTGTGTCAAATCATCTATTTCTCTAAATTCAATAAATTTACAAAACATATTAAATACTAGGGAAGAAAATAAGGAGAATCGGATAAAAAACACTGGAAAAAACGGTTGGTTGCTTCCTTAAAAGTAGATAACAAAGCAGTACATTGAGTAATAAAAGCCCACTCAGTAGGACACAATAAATAACTATCATCACTGTCAGGCATTTGATAATTATTGTAGAAAACAGTTAAAGCTTCCTCATAAGGTAACATAGATTCTAACATGTGATGTAAATAATTCCATCTAGTTTCTATGGGTGGTGGGAAAAGAGTATACCTAAGACCTTGAGTTGCACAAGTATGTTTCCATTCACGCTTAATTCGTGATTGTTGTATCCATTGACAATAGTTTTTAAGTCTGCAATGCTATTATGTTCAAAATCTTCATAACCAACTTTTACAGCTAAGTTAATTATATGACATGCACATCTAACATGGAAAAAAACACTAATTGTACTTTTAGATCACGTACTGCGCGTTGTATTACTTGCTGCGTTGTCAAGTGTAATAGAAAATTTTTATCTGCAATTCCATAGAACCTACAAACTTAACAATATATCTAGCAATCAAGATACCAGTGTGAGAAGAATGTACTTCATCAAGTGATAAAATTCGTTTTTGCATGCACCAATCAAGTATCATCATTCCAACGACAAGTAACAACACGAAATGAAAGTTGTTTAGTGTTCGTTCAAATATCAATTGTTAAATTAATTCTGCAGTTTATAGTAGAAAGATGCTCAAATAAAGATCGACGATATTCAACAAAAACGTCCATACATTTTTTTCTAAGTGTGTGTCTAGAAATATGTTTAAAACTAGGTTGGATATCAGAAGAAAATTCAATAAAGTCGTTTGTTGAGATAACAAAAAAGGAAGGTTACATCTGATAACAAAGCGAACTAGTGACATGCGGTTTATTGTAGATGTTAAAATAAAATTTGTTCCAGATTGAGGATTAATTTGTTGTTGAGTTGGTTCCCTACCTATAGGTTGTAGAGTAACCTCGTCAAAATTATGTTTTTTAACTAAATGTTTCTTAAATGTTCCGGTGCCTCCGACGGAACCACCTGTTTTATAATTATAGGTCGTTTTACATATTTTACAAACAACAGAAGATTCGTTCGTACCTGGTTTGTAACCATATCGAAATGATCACAAACATTGCGTCTTTTGGGACGGTTACTCGGGCGACTCGCAGCGGTCTTATTTACGGATGACCCACCGGGCACCGGATTTTGGACTGCGGCAGGTTCTATGGCGTGTTCCGCTACTTCAACATCGAAAGCATCATTGAATTCGGCAAAAAGACCGAAATTTTCTTGTACGAAAGGTGAAATTTAAGGAGCACGACCACCAGTAGAAGAAGATGCCATCGTAATATTGAAAATATAATTAGCTCAACAAAGGCTACAAAACTAATAAAAAAGATGATGATACAAATTGATAATAGAATTACAAGAATAAAATTGTATGGAATAACATTGTAAGGAATATTGGAAAGTGGAGAAAATGATAGAGTATGAGAGTTGTTTGAGTAAGAAAGTATGATGAAAATGGTGTTGTTGTTTATAGGTTAATTTTTTTTTTTCAAAAAAAATTTTGTAAAAATAATGCTGCCCGACGGCTACTAGCCTTTGGGCAGCATGCCCGTTGGCCAACGGCTCAATAGCAGTTGGCCAACGGGCCTTTCCTTTTTTTATTTTTTAAAAAAAGTCACCGGTTCTAGTTCCAACAAAAACAGCTGCATAAGGTTCAACCAAACATTATAGAAAAAAATTGTATTTATAAAACCTCCACTTCAAATGAACAAAAAACACTGTTGGTTTGTACAACTAAAAGACCCCTGCCCATCAAATTAGTAAAATTTGCCACTTTGTTTAAAATGATTTTCCAACCTAAAACAATTGCCTTTGAGGGAGATTGCACCATAACCTTTAAAAAAAATGGCTGGAAGGAACCTGAAAAGGGTGAGCAGAATCCAACAAAAATCATAAGTAGACTTGATATCTATGAGCTTCCAAAACCAACTGTCATCAGCATTTGCATCAAATTTTACCATGTTAATTAAAGCAAGAAAATCATCAAAAGAGATTAATTCTCAGGATTGAAAGCATCTCCTCCATTTTAGGTCCCAGAACCACTTTCCTTCACTCCACCTAATTACTTCACCGATAGAATTCTCTTTGTTTAAGGATGGGCTGAACAATCTTGGGAATTTAGATTTGAAACACACTCCTCCAATCCACTCATCTTCCCATGATAAGGTATCAAAACCATTACCCACTTTTCTACCAAGATTCTCTTTGAACCACTTGTCATTTGGATTATTCTCAAAATGGAGAAAGTCATTCCAACACCCTGAGGCTTTACTGTATCCTCTGATCTGATCACTACCTTCTCTAACTTTCTCGAAGCACCCATATTTCGATCTTAAGACTTTTGCCCAAAGTTGGTGCTTATCAGTACGGATTCTCCAATTCCACCTACAAAAAAAGATTTAGTGAAAGAGCTCAGGTTTTTCACCCCTAGACCCCCTTTATCTTTATCCAAACAAACTTTATCCCAAGCCACCACACTATTTTACTTTTATCCTTACCCCCTCCCCACAAGAACTGTCTTTGCAATTTAATCAGTTCATCCAACATCACAATCCTAATAAAATATGACAGGCCCACTATCGCCAAAGTAAATTCTTCCCAACATAATTTAAATCTGACATACCTGACGGAGATACTGACCAACATCACATAAGCATAAACACATATGTTTTCAATCATACATATCAACGACATATGAACAGTACTACCAATCTATTTAAGTCTTAAACATACGGTTATACAGTCTTACAAAAAGAACAAAGCCAACATGTCTCACAGTAAAGAAAATACACTAGTAACTAGTGGCTCTACCCTTTATCCCGTTGTCAATCTAACTCTGGACATGTCCACTAGTACATGCCTTGTCGCTTGAAAACAAAACCCCTAAAAGGGTGAGTTAACGTTCAATACGTGTAAGGACCCCCCTAGCCCTTAACCCTTGATTAGTGTATTAATCATTATGTGTGGCACATGCTTCTATACAAATACATCGGGAAACTCAGATGATGCTTACAAAATTTCATTATAATCAATGTAATAAGATCATCTCTACCAACAAATAGACTCATAGAGTTCGCCCACTACCATCCCCATTTTGCCATTTTTTACATTGTGGACTTTTATAAAAATTTGGGCAGAGTTTCCCCATAAATTGAGCTATCCCGAAACAAAAGCATATCACATAACATAATTCCCGGCCAGGGAAAACACAATACTCAACAGAATATAGAACACGAAGTAAATTCCCAGCCAGGGAAGACACCACACAATAAGACAACAAAAGTGGGTTTCAACACCCACATAATACACCAATGACTCTCATATCATTAGCAATTCTACCCTTAATTGCATGCAACATAGAATGAAAGAGAGAAAGGCTCATGCCTTTATATACAACCCATATACAAGTATAACCGTGCTCACATGCGAGCATCATAAATGTGTATGTAACCCTCGGGTGTATATAGGTACTCTATACGATACCGTGCTCCATCAAGCCCTGGTACCACGATCCTGGGAGTACATCCAATCAACAGCTCAAGCTCAGCTCCACAGCCATCGATGTACCTGTTCACATGCCCCAACAGAGACAGCCCCCAAAGGGGTGAGCATACCAATACACAAAATCCCATAATCACAATAATGAAATTCATAATTTACAACAAGGTAAATACTAATGAATTTAAATGATACTCCCTGGATGGCAACGTCCTCATCCGGATTCCGTGTACTATCCCTGTTCTCACAATCATCAAACTCATCAAATATCAAAGATCAGTAAATCAACACAATGATTAACTCATCGCATGCCTGATTCTCAAATATCAATAATTAATGATTCTAAATTCATTATACATACAAATATAGATATCTCAATATCTAATACTGATTTCTCAACTTCGCTATCAATCACAGATAGCTCAAATGCCTCGCATTTATTTTACCAATTCTCCATTATACTCAGACATCTCAAATGTCTTACAATGATTACATGATTCCACAGTCATTCTCAGGCACCTCAATGCCCTACAATTGTCATTTAAAACCAGTACCCCATATATCATGTAAGGTTATACTACTCTAGTATTACGCATGCTTGTGGCAGCGATGTCAAGATTAGGTCGCTCCATAGCTATATCAACACATATATATCACCATACGCACAATTATTCAATGCAATCAAAATACATTATGCATTTCACAATGCTCTCCTATAAAGTAATGCTCGTACGTCGCACGTACCTTAAATCTCCGAAGTCCGAGCCAAACCTTGCTCGAGTTCCATGCCCCGAGGAATGATGTGCTAATACGATAAATAATTCACAATTATTTACGAACATGCAAACCCATGCTCAAGCACACCCATAACCCTTATACAAAAATATATTGTCAACACACGACACTTTACCATTTAAAAGAACCCGGGCAGGGCATATGCAGGGAGGGGAAATCGAATGAGACATTATCGAAAATTGTTCAAGAACACCCTCTACAATTTCGAACCACAACACAAATCGAACCCAACCAAGCACCATAATTCACCTAAAACATGAAATAATCGATATATAACAAGAATCATCACCTCCCTGCCAAAACCCCCAAAATTCGAACACAACCTCACGCACACAGCGAGAAATTCGAACCAAATCCACCCAAAAATAGCAGGGAATTACAGGAGAAGAACGAAAAAGGGGTAAGGAGGGTTACCCAATCGAAAATCGGAAGGAAAACGGTCGAAATCTGATAAACCCTAGAATTTGGGCATCTGCGCTTTCTGCAAAAATCCGAACGCAAATCGCGACTAAACTTCAAATTCTTGGTATGGAAAGGTGCGCCTGGAAGAGACGAAGCCGGTCAATGCCAAGATAGTAGGACATTAAACCAATGTTCGTTATCTCGAATTCTTTAGCCATAGCTCTCTTAAATTCTTTAAACATCTTTGGATTGTTGCCTGTAAAATCAAGTCATCCACATACAAACAAACAAACAAGTAACATATCACAATGTGTTCATTTTTACATAGAGTGCATGTTCACGTGGACACTTGGAAAAATTATTTTCATGAAAATACTTGTCAATTATACTATTCCAAGCATGATGGGCTTGCTTCAAGCCATAGAGAGCTCTCTTCAACTTTAGAACTTTATTTTCATGTCCATCAATAATATAGCTCGGCGGTTGATCAATATAAACTTCTTCCTCCAACATTCCATTCAAGAAGGCATTTCACATCCATTTGATGAATTTCCAATGATTTTGAGCTGCCAAAGTAATAATCAAACGAATAGTTTCCAAACGAGCAATAGGTGCAAATACTTCATCATAGTCAATACCGGCATTTTACTTGTAACCTTTGGCTACTAAGCTTGCTTTGTGTCTTTCAACTTTACCTTTTGGATTTTTCTTAAACTATACACCCACTTGACTGCAATGATATTTTTATCATTAGGTGGATCTACTAACCCCCCATGTGTCATTCTTTTTTATTTCCTTTACCTCATCATCCATGGCATCACTCCATTTCTTCTCACAAGAAGTATCTTCATAACTTAAAGGTTCAATATCTGCAAAAAAACAAAATTGGGTTATATAACTTAAATTTTGTGTTACTTCCTCGGTTATGTCATATAAGTCCCGTAAACTTCTAGTTCCTCTAGGTCCTTCACTAGAACTTGTTTCATCAACTTGTTGATTTAGTTGTGGAGGTGTAGGTGGTGGAGTATTAGGTTGCACCACATCTTCTTCTTCATCAAATAAGGGATAAGATTGATGATCTTCTTTTAGAAGGTTCCATTCCCTTGCACTTTCTTCATCAAATTCAACATCTATACTACTAAGAATTCTTTCATTGCTTGGATTATACAATTTGTAGCCTTTACAATTTTGATCATAACCAATAAATACATACATTTGGCTTTTATCATCGAGTTTAGTCATTTTCTCATCAGGGACATGTGCATAAGCTATGCTTCCAAAAACTCACAAGTGAGCAACACTTGTTTGAAACCACTCCAAGCTTCTTGAGATGTCATGCCATCAACACTTTTAGTATGACACCGATTGGTCAACTAAACCGCACAAGAAATTGCTTCAGCGCAATACTCATTCAGTATATTTTTGCTTTTCAACATACTCCTTGCCATGCTGAGAATTGTACGGTTCTTTCTTTCTGCTACTCCATTTTGTTGTGTTGAATATGGAGTTGTCATGTGGCGGTGAATTTCATTATTTTCACAAAATCTTCGGATACATTTGATGTGAACTCACTACCTCTATCAGATCGAAGTGCTTTGATTTGATAGGCACTTTGTTCCTCGATCATAGTTTTGAACTTCTTGAAAGTTTCAAACACCTCCGACTTTTCCTTCAATAAATATATCCATGTTTTCCGAGAATAATCATTGATAAAAAGTACAAAATAATTATTTTTACCAAGCGATTATGGTTTTATAGGTCCACATACGTCCGAGTGAATTAATTCCAACGGAATTGAGCTCTTGTCAAAGCTCATTCGGAAAACTTTTTCTTGCTTATTTGCCATAAAGACATCCTTCACAAAGTTGATTCGGATGATCTATAAAAGGTAATCAATTTACCATTCTTTGTTTGCTCATAATCTTTAAGCCATCAAAATTTAAGTGTCCAAGCCTCATATGCCATAGCCAAGAAGAATCTTTGAAACAAGATTTCAAGCACATTGGAACATCATTTTGAATTTTAATAAAAACATTATATTTTTTGGCGTGGGTACTTCTGTTATCAATCATTCATTTTCATCTTTTATAGTCATGTTCTTATTTTTCAAGTGGATGTCATAATATTTCTCCAGTAGCTGCTCAAAACTCAAAATATTACTTGTCATGTCTGGTATATAAAAGATATTAGAAATAAATTGATGACTTCCATCTTTTGATTGAATTAAAAGTATACATTTTACATTCACTTGAATTTTTGAAGAATCTCCAAAATAAATATTTCTACCAAATGATTCGTCCAATATTTTATTACCAAAAAGGAAGCCAATCTCACGGCTCCATCATTCTCCCTGGACCAATCACCTCACGCCTTCAACCTAACCTCACCACACACGTCAGCTTCCTTCACCTCACCAATCACACGGATCTTTCCCACACAAGTCCAACTCTCACGCCTCCATCTTTTCTCCACCAAACCTCACCCCTCTCTTTCACTCCACGTCCAGCCTTCACGTTCAACCATGAATCATCCTTCAACCTTTCACCTTATGATTTTGGAACAATTTTAACAAGACGATTAAAGAGACGATTGAGAAAGAAGCAAGAGAAGAAGAATCTACAACCGGGGTCGACGCTGGGAGTTTATTCTTACTATTAAACTTTAGTTTTGTTTTGTTTTGATTATATCATGCTTGGATTGTTGCAAGACAAATTTGAGTGTTGGTATTTATTTATTAGTATGAACTACATTTATTTATTGAGCTAGGCGAACCTTTGTCATGAACTTATGATTTGATGATTGAATTCTTATAGTTCTTTGCGTATGTTTTATGTTGGTCATGCTTTTAGAGCCTTTGAATGATGTTAGTATTATATTGAGATCGAGAGATGATTTTATGATACGGTTAATAACTCATACCGTGGATTTCAGACTGAGATCGAGAATATTTGGTACTTTGATTTTCTAGTAGAATTTTCTAGTAATAACATAAATTACTATGTTAACTTTCTAGTAGAATTTGCCCCCACAACGGGTAAGATTTTCTAGTAGAATTTTCTCGTTAACTTTGATTGACTTGGTTGTATTAATAATTAATTTAATTATTCAGTATTTTATTTAATTCATTATTGTAGGTTAAATATAGTTTAAAACGTCTTATTTGGACTTGCTTGTTAGTCCCTGTAGGTTGACAATCCGTATTCTTCCTATCTATACTAAAATTTGACACCGTGCACTTACGGTATAATCACGCTATATTGAAAATTTATTGTTTAAATAAATCGCGATCATGTTTTTGGCGCCGTTGCCGGAGATTAATTTTAGTAATTTCATACGAGGTTCTTTGACTGTAATTTAACCATTTTTTGTTTATATATTTTTAATAAATATATTTATTTTGTTTTTGTTTTGTTTGCCTTGCAAGGTACTTGGAATGTTTCATTCACATGTTGTCCAACAACCCTCAGAGCCGTTCTATGCAGCGTGGGAGAGATTCAACGATTTGGCAAATACGTATCGATATCATGACTTTCGAAACAACATTCGTCTACAATATTTCTTCAAAGCTTTGGCAACTGGTAGTCCTTTGGTTGATAGAGATGAAGACAATGTATTGCAATTGTTTAATGATATGACGAACTTCGATTACTAGTGGCATTGGAATCCTTCACTACAATAATAATAATAATAAAATTGGGCATTGCATGCAAGGGGTTTAAGAGTAAATGTGCTTGATGAATCGAATTATAGGATTCCTTGGCTAATGCCAAGGACATTTATATATTTACTCTTAAACCCATTGCATGCATGCCCAATTGAAAAAGAGTAATGCCAAGGACATTTATACAACTCATATACAACATATCTTTATGCTCACATACGAGCATATAACATGTGTATAGGTTTAATAGTACAGATATTTCATAGGTTTCATAATTCATACCAAGTTTATGTATACCTAGTATCGAAATTGTATAGGTTTCACACCAACTTCACGTGTAATAAGTACCGAATATAGTATATGTTTCATACCAATTTCATTCATAATTAGTACAAAAATTATATAAGTCTCATACCAATTTTGTGTATACTTAGTACCGAATTGTATATGTTTCATACCAACTTCACGTGTAATAAATTTCGAATATAGTATATGTTTCATACCAATTTCACATGTAATGTAAGGACCCTAGTTCCTTAAGTGCGGATTAAAGGCATAATTAGATTAACATAAATTATCAGAGTAAAATGATCGTGTTGAGACTATGAGCCTTAAGAGTTACATGCCAATTCAAGGACTATCAATGGATTAATTACATGCCCAAATCAAAATGAATGTTATCAACTATAGCTTTACACTACTCCTAGAGTAGACACTATAGAAAAGTAATCATGTCCTTCTTTTCCCAAAAGTGTTCTTCTCAAGCTCACCGCCTCAACCCGCCTTAGCCCTTCTTATCATGCCAAAAGTGTACCTACAAGGACAACCCCCAAACATGAGCAATAATATCATTCATATTCAACACAATATGAATATAAGGCGTAAATGCATAAATCACAATAAAACACTTCCTGTTTTTCCCATGCATTTTAAACGCTTCCAGTTTGGTTGTCCCTGCACCATAACTCATGAGTATAATCAATAGATTATTTAATGGTCTACACATGTCATGACATAAAACCATTTCATCATCACCAAATACCAATCACCAATCCCTAGTCTGTTCATCACAATGTATTTTAATGGCCCTCGCTTATTTACATATAGGCGGCATAGAATAACCTCGCTTCAATGGATATGCGGCGCTCCCACCCCTCGCTTCACATTGAGCGGCAAATATTCTTTCCTCGCCCTATATGATAACCACGCTCAAATGTGACATGCGGCGCTCCCACCCCTCGCTTCACATTTAGCGGCAACAAACCAAATAGCGGCAAGCATTAAAATCATCAAGGGATGACCACGACTCATGGGATGTGCACCAATAACCATCATATGCATATACAATCATCATGCATAATCCAACATGTATTTGCATCCACAATGCATAATTCCACATATACTCGCATCCACAATGCATAAACAATGAGTGTATTAGATACATGTACCGTTGGGTGCCCGTACGTCTTCTACGTACCTTTCCAAAGGTGAAATTGATATTGCTTCACTTCCTTGGTTGCGTCGCTACCTGGGATGGTTCTACACAATCACACAACCCCATATTAGAAGCCAAATAATAGTCAAATACCAAAAATTCGTCAAAAGAATTCATTTGCCAAAATTTCACTGCTGGCGATCGATCGCTTCGCTGAGGCGATCGATCGCCTCAATTATGCTTCGCGGCGATCGATCGCGCCAAACATGGCGATCGATCGCCTACTCCATATTTTGGACACTGCCCCTCGGTGATCGATCGCGCCATTTCAGGCGATCGATCGCCTACTCTGTGATTTGGTACTGCCCATTGGCGATCGGTCGCCTCATTTCAGGCGGTCGATCGCCTCGCACAGACTCGCGATTTCCACCATTAATACACACCAAAACCTTCACCAACCTCAACAACACTCATACCAACAACTCAAAAACATTAATACACTTTAAACCTTCAATATACACCCTCATACAACCATAAATCTAACACTCACCCAAGAATAACACCAACCCAAACAAAACCCATTTCAAAAACCTTCAAAACCACTTCAAACTCAATCCAAACATAATAAAAACAATAGGGAGGTATCCATACCTCTTGGGGACTCCAAATCTCCCAACAAACTCCACAAATCAAACTTTTGGAATGATTTCTCCCCACCTTTTTGCACAAAAACGAAAATGAGTAGAAGGAAGGGTTTGGGAGGTGAAATTTGGGAAAGTTAAAAAGTGAAGGTATAAAGGGGAATTGGGGTATAAGTGGGTTGGATTTAATAAAAATTACACCCCACAATTCCATGGTGTATAAAACACCCCAACATGATATTTTAAAAGGCATTTTACCATAATGCACCACAATCTCAAATAAATGCATGTTTCACCAATAAATGACTACCAACACATGTAAGTCATTAAAACACCCAATTATCCAACATGCATCACATGCACCCCGAAATGCATTCTCGGTCACGCCTACCATGTGACTAAGCATTTCAACATGATAAATAAATCCAGCACATAATTAATTACCACCATAATTAATCATATAAACACAATTAATGCCCAAACCGCAATCAATTATTTCGGGGATATCACATGTAACATGTACCAAAATTGTATAGTTTTCATACCAAGTTAATGTGTAATTAGTACCAAAATTGTAATGATTTCATACTAATTTAATATGTATTTTCATACCAATTTCATTCATAATTAGTACCAAAATATATAGGTTCCATACCAATTTTGTATATACTTAGTACCGAAATTATATAGATTCCATCCCAACTTCACGTGTAATAAGTTTCGAATATAATATATGTTTCATACTAATTTAATATGTATTTTCATACCAATTTCATTCATAATTAGTACCAAATTATATAGGTTTCATACCAATTTTGTATATGCTTAGTACACGAAATTATATAGATTTCATACCAACTTCACGTGTAATAAGTTTCGAATATAATATATGTTTCATATCAACTTCACGTGTAACTAGTACCAAAATTGTAAATGTTTCATACCAACTTCATGTGTGATAAGTAACAAATTTGTATATGTTTCATACCAACTTCATGTGTAATAAGTTCCGAAAATAGTACCAGTTTCATACCAATTTCATGTGTAACTAGTACCAAAATTGTATAGCTTTCATACCAACTTCATGTGCAACTAGTACCAAAATTGTATTTATTTCATACCAACTTCACATGTAATAAGTACAGAAAATAATATATGTTTCATATCAACTTCATGTGTAACTTATACCAAAATGTATAGTTTTCATAATTTCATGTGTAACTAGTACCAGAATTGTAAAGTTCATACTAATTTCATATGTAATAAGTACCAAAAATAGTATAGTTTTCGTACCAATTTTATTCATAATTAGTACCAAAATTATATAGGTTTCGTACCAATTTTATAGGTTTTTTTTTAAAAATAATACAAAAAAAATTTATTTTCAAAAATACATCGAAAATAAAAGTGTTGCAAATATACCTCAAACCGCTGTCTGAAGCGGCGGCTGAAAGGGGAATGATGGGCTGCTTCACCCTGAAGCGGCCCCTACAATATTGAGGAGCCGCTTCACCCTGAAGCGGCTCCTCTTAAATTTTTTTTATTATATATATATATATATATTATTATTATTAACATAATATATTATATATATATGTATATAATATATATAATAATAATAATATATTATGTTTATTATTATTATATTTAATATATACGTACGTATGTATATATATATATATATTATTATATATATATGTACATATATATTATGATTATTATTATTAGGGCAAATTCTTAAATCTTCAAAGGCAATTTAAAATTGATCATCAGTATCTGTGTAAGAGAATTTTTGATGTCAGTTCACATGTCATAAATTACATTAGTTCTAACTCTCTATTCACCTAAAAATACTAAAATACCCTCGCTTTCTCACACGTAAAGTTGGTATGAAACCTATACAATTTTGGTATTCAGTATACATAAAATTAGTATGAAACCTATACAACTTCGGTACTAAGTATACATAAAATTGGTATGAAACATATAATAATTTTGGTACTAAGTATATATAAAATTGATAATAAACTTACATGGTAAGAAAAATTGGTAGCAAGCGACCAACGAGTAGGCAGATGCTAAATGATTTAGGGCCGCTACATAATAATTTTTTAAACTCATTTTTATACCAAATAATAATATAATATTAATTATTTAAAATTATTATAATAAATTAATATTATTATGTTATTTATATATATTTAAATTAATAATAATATAATATAATTAATATATTATAATAAAAAATTTAGTGGCCGCCTCTAGAAGAGGCGGCCACTCAATTTTTTAATATAATATATTATAACTAATAATAATAATTTATTATAATAATTTTACATAATTAATATTATATTATTATTTGGTATAAAAATGAGTTTCATAGCCCTTAAATCATTTAGCAGCCACCTACTCGTTGGTATTGGGCGGCTGCTACCAATTTTTTCTTACCATGTATGTTTCTTACCAATTTTATGTATATTTAGTACCAAAATTATTATATGTTTCATACCAATTTTATGTATATTTAGTACCGAAGTTGTATAGGTTTCATACTAATTTTATGTATACTGAATACCAAAATTATATAGGTTTCATACCAACTTTACGTGTGATAAAGATAGGGTATTTTAGTATTTTTAGGTGAATAGAGAGTTAGAACTAATGTAATTTATGACATGTGAACTGACATCAAAAATTCTCTTACACAAATACTGACGATCAATTTTAAATTGCCTTTGAAGATTTAAGAATTTGCCCTAATAATAATAATCATAATATATATGTACATATATATATAATAATAATAATATATATATATTTATATATATATATATATATATATATACATACGCATGTATATATTATATATAATAATAATAAACATAATATATTATTATTATATATATTATATACGTATATATATATAATATATTATGTTAATAATATATATATATATATATAATAAAAAAAAATATTAAGAGGAGTCGCTTCAGGGTGAAGCGGCTCCTCAATATTGTAGGGGCCGCTTCACCCTGAAGCGGCCCCTCATTCCCCCTTCTGCCGCCGTTTTAGACAGCGGTTTGAGGTATATTTGCAACACTTTTATTTTCGAGGTATTTTTGAAAATAATTTTTTTTTTGTATTATTTTTTAAAAAAAACCAATTTTATATATACTTAGTACCGAAATTGTATAGGTTTCTTACCAACTTCAAGTGTAATAAGTATCGAATATAGTATAGGTTTCATACAAATTTCACGTGTAACTAGTACCAAAATTGTATAGGTTTCATACCAACTTCATGCGTAACTAGTACCAAAATTGTATATGTTTCTTACCAACTTCACGTTTAATAAGTACCGAAAATAGTATAGGTTTCATACCAATTTCATGTGTAACTTGTACCAAAATTGTGTAGATTCCATACCGATTTCATATGTAACTTGTATAAAAAATGTATAGGTTTAATACCTATTGTAATGATTTTTCAAAATTAAAAGATCAAATTTTAATAGAGGTGTATCATAGTCATTTTAGTAAGATAGGTAGTTAGAACAAAATTTAACTTGTAGTAGGGAGTTTGAAATTATGTTTTTTTGACACAGGGACTGGAACCATTTGTAACTTTAAGTTGGGGATTTTTACTCAATTTACCCTTAACTGGCGCATGGATTGTGTGTATATTTATTTTATTAAGTAGAACACGAATTTGTTGATAAAAATAATACCATCTTTAATTCTGTTTATAATATATATATTTATTTTTGTCCATTTTTAGTTTTATCACATTGTAATCTCGCAGCAAATCCGTGTTATATAAATCCAAAACAGATTTTATTTTTTGTGTATATCTTTACTATCTTATAATGTGATAGAGAAATTACATTGGTTTCTTTCATTATTAATAACTTTCGATAACAGTTTTAATCTCTCCCCCACTATCCCATGCATCAATCATCCGTCTCTCCATATTCGAATTTCCATTTTCTGAAACCTCATGAAAGCAATTCACAACCTTGATGAAAATTGGATTCAATTGCCAAAAAAGCATACTTAAACGCACCGATCTTCGGAATTACAATTTTCATTTTCAATTATTTTGCTTTTTAAGTTTGGAAGCATGAATTTGGTGGGATTTGAGGGGATTTGGAATTACAAATTACTTTTTTACTGTTTCGAAAAACGAGAATTCAATACGGAATTGGTATTTGATGGGATTTGATGAGATTTGTGGGATTTGATATAACTAAATGAAATATATACAACATTGAAAGAATTTCATGGGATTTAGGTTACAGGGAAGATAAAATATTTTATTAGTAAATTTGTTTATAAATTTACTCATTAATTTTTAGTCTATTTTTCAAATTTAATAAAATATTATTTTCTTAAAAATCTATATTATTAATTCATATTTTATAGAAAATTTATTTAGAAATCAATTAAAAATATTTTATATTTGAAAACTATATAAATTTCTTCTATTTAAAAACCTTCATTATTTTTAATTCTTAAATCTAATTTGGCAAAAAAAATTTCTAAATTTCCTCTGATGAACCTTTTTTTCATTTCGTTAAAAAATTATTTAATAAAAATAAGGTTTTAAAATAATTTTTCTTATATATCTTAATAAACAATACATAAATATTTACATAAATGTTAAGCAATGTATTTAAAAATATAAGTAATATAAAAAACAATTAATATCAAATAATAGTAATTTTTAGTGTCAAATCCAATTGTTATATAAAATTTTAATTTTTTTACCAAACACCAAATTGTTGTCCAAATCCATGGAATTCCAAATCCAAATCAAATTCCAAATCCAAATTCCATTTTTTATTTAACCAAACACACCGTTAATATTTGTATGAGAAAATTATAAAATGGTTTCATAGAATTGTATCATTTGTAATAGTAGTTCCAAACTAGTTATCTTTTAACAAAAATAGTCCCCCATAAAATGTACTTATTAGATTTAGATCTAAATAATTTTTTTTAATAAAAGTAGTATCTAAACCCTTACAAAACTTAGGATTATTTTTGTTAAAAAAAATAATTTTCAGTGAGATTGTAATTTGAAAAAAAAATTAGGTTGCGGGCCTCCATCCACCCGAGATTATTTTTGTTAAAAATAATTGGTATGAGATTAGATTTAATTACTGCTAAAAGTTTGGGACTATTATTATAAATACTCTTATTTTATGAAACTACTTTTATAATTTACCCTATTTGTATTTATAAAATAACAACTAGTGTTTATATATTTTTAAATGGGTATACGAGCTTTTGAAAATTAATGGGATCAAATTTATCACATTACCCCCACAAAGTAAATATATAAAATAGTAATAAACATATTCCACAGTACATTCAATTCTCTACGGATGGAGGAGTTTCGGGTCTGGGATCACATAAACAAACAGGTGTTGGCTGAAACTTTTTGTTAATAACACAGTATCCCGAAGGGCATCTGTAGAACCCGCAGAAGAATCTGCTGCAGACTTGAGTGCAGAATTCAGTAGAACAAATGAATGGTTCTGGCCTGATCCATATTGCATCATCGTGTATAGGCGACAGTCCGACGCATGTTGCAGTTGTGGCTCCTAATATCATGTAAACCAAGAGACACAGGCCTTTCAATATTGTGTTATTTCTTTCCATTATCTTTTTTTGGTTTGAATTTTCGGATGATTTTGTGTTTGTATTTTAGAAAGGGGATGTGGGTATTTATAATCTTGCAATGGGATTGTTTCGGGTGAATTTATTTGATTGTGTTTGACGAATGTATATATTTGATGAATGTATATATGGATTGTGTGTATACGAGGAAATATGTGGTGAATCACATTTTCTATGTAATTCTTTTTAAACATGTTTTAATAAATATGATATGCAACCTTTGGTTTTCAAGAAATAAGACAATGGGTATGCCCTTAACCGAGGATTGGATTTCGTATGCTTCTATGGTCAATTTGGTGCTTAATTTTATTTAATTGAATTCATTAGCGAGACAAAGTGAAATCATTTTATCAGCGTGCAAATTAATTAGGTTATCTCTCCCATGTAGAATCAGGGGCAAATGCAGAAAATTTATCAAAGGGGGCAAAAGTTAATTACATAAAAATTAAACCATAAGTTCATGATAGACATCCGGGTTTAAATTTAAATATCTTAGGCAAAAATCAATAGGTAAATAATTACAATGTGATTATTTCAAAAAGATACTTGCTTGATCTCAAAAATAGACTAATAATACATTTATTACAATGCTCGATTCATTGATATTCAAGGAAGGAACTTGCTCGATTTTAAAAGAGGCGAGAACAGGTTCTTTACAAGTTTAAGAAACCTATTTATGTAAGATAGTTATAAGTTTGCAGATGTAGCAATGAAGTACTTTCTGGTGAAATATTTTTTGTAATTTATAGATATTTTATATTTGTCAATTGATGAATTGTAAATTATTACACTGTTAAGTGTTATTTCGGATTAGAAAGAAAGGAACATTAATCTGCATCGTTTCATACTGAGAAATCATTTATTTTATTGACACTAAAAATTTGTTGTTGATGTTTATCCATATTTACAAAGAGGAAAGTAACAAAAGTATGCAAGTTCAAATTAGAATATAATATTTAAAGAATTTTTAACACATGGTGTTAGTTTGCATATAACATGTTCAAAGTGTATTTATGCATACAATAAAATGAGAGGGATGATATGCCTTATGTTTTTGTAAACGTGCAATATCTCATTTTCAAAAAATAAAAATAAACAATCATGCAATATCTTAATGAGATAGATTTGTGTCAAAAATTTTGTTAGGATCGGTCCGGAGTGTTTAGAGGGGGTAAATGAACACTCCTTAAAATTAATCCTTATTGATTTCTCTCGGGTTAGTGAGTGAAATCTATTTCTTAATCAACTTCTGAGCAGAACAGACCACTGAATATAAAAGTGCGGAACGGTCTGTTCTTGACTAGTAAGAACGGCTTGATGGCTTAGGTGTAACTCAGTACTGAATGAGAATAGACAGGATATGTTTCTGGAAGTTCGAAGGAGAATCCTTCTACGTCTCCCCTTCTTCCAATTAAGGAAGGATTCACTAGAAGACTTTGAGTAATACAACTACTTGTACAACCCCGATTCAGCTGGATTTATCCCACTACCAGACTGAAACTCCTAGTCTCTCGATCTGTTCATACACAAACTGTCTGACAGTTACAATAGAATCTCACTCTTCTATCTTAGTATAAATACAAGAGATAGAATGATTTTGACTATGCACACAACGATCTATGACGATCAAATATTACAGTATCCTGTGCTTATAAAAACTTTGAGTAGACTGGTAAGATGAATATCTTTTAATAACTGCTCTGCTCGAGAATGTCTAGACTTGTAAACTTGTGCTGTTATATTTTCTTTTCGTTTCTTGATTTTTCAGTCGTCATATTTGAGCTCTCTAGTTGCATCCTTATATAGTCGTTTATACCAACGACACTATTTCCTTTTCTGTGCAACTCTTGACTCTGTTCATTCTCTGAACAAGCTTCAGTCTTATTCTTTTAGGCACTTTCCCTTCTGGTCTGTGCTTTCGGCGTCTGTCAGGTAGGCTCTCCTTTGTCTACTTACCTTTTAAGGTAATCTTCAGTCCTTGGTCTTTTTCAGCATTAATTGCATCATTAAATGCTTCAATAAATAGTCGTTAATGATTCGGACTGAAGAACGAAGCTTATACAACCTTGTCTGCTCTGACTTCATTGAGCTGATCTCGTGCTTCGATCTGGTCAGACTGGTTTGCATCGATCCGTTATGATTTAGCGATAGACCATATCGGTGTGATCTGCTTTGACATGGTTTTACGGCTTGATCGGTCTGATTTGTTTTGTCATCTTTAAAATCCGGAACTAACAAATTCCCCATTTTTGATGATGACAAAACCTAGCTTCTATGTCTTCTTATTCAGTCTTCTAAAAGTTCTGAAGAGTATTCTTGCAGATCAATTGAGTCTTCTCGTTCAAAATAAATGAACACTGTAAGTTGTAGTTCGGATCGATTAAGTCATTTTGTTCAAAATAAATGAACTATTCAAAATAATGAATAAGACTTAGATAAGTGACCGAAGGACACTGAAAGACTCTGATTTTATTGATAAAATCTGATAGATACATTTACATGTCAGACTCATATAGGCATCTACTTCTTCACTGAGGACTGCTGAGCTGACTTGAAATCCTTATTATTTTCCCCCTTTTTGTCAGCAGCAATCTCCTGAATCTGCATGAGCTGAGAGCAAATAGCAGCCAGACGAGTGTCTTTAGCAATGAGGGATTTAGCGACGGAAGTCCGAACTTCAGTGGCCGGCTCGATCTGTTCTTTTCTCAGGCTGTTTTTATATGAAGCTTTCTGAGAGAACAGGTCATTCAGTCCACGCTGAATACCGCTTATGCTAGCCGTCATCTTGTCTCTGAAGGATTCAAAGTCCAAGTGTGTAGACATTTGACTTTGATGAACTTCTCTTACTCTTTGAGAGAGATAGAGACAGTTGTCAGAGAGTTGTTGAAGAGACTTGGCGAGAGATGAGGCTTCAGCAGGTAAATGGTCTGGAGAGTGATCATAAGGTGATGCAGTCAGATCAACTTCTGCCTCAACTGGTACGAGTGAAGAAACAACAGATTGGCGTATATCGGATTGGATCATTGTAACTAAGTTCGTAGAAAATTCTTGTAGAAACGCCAAGTCTGCAGCAGACTGATCTGGAGGAGTGATAGGTCTAGTAGGCTCCTCATCCTGTATAGCTGCAACGATTGTTGACAGCACTAGATCCGGATCGACGGATTCTGGCGAGACAACTTTTGGAGAAGCGTCTTTTGGACTGTTCTGAATATGGGAGACTGAGGACGCCAGAGGAATGGAAGTTGTTGGAGAATCCAGCAAGACATCCATTGCTTCAGTATCTGCGGCAGACGGAACATTGATCAGTGGCTGCTCCGCTGTATCATAAATAAGTGGCTCAAAGAATGGTTCTGTCACAATCTTGCTTGTAGTGGGGTGATCTGGGCTGGGAACGGGAGTGGATGTTGAGCTGATGTCGTTGAAAGCGAACAACCATGTGGAGAGTATGAATGTCCATCTCCAGCTGAGCAATAACAACACCATCATCTTTGGCAGTCGGATTGTTGGCATCAAAGTTCGCCTTTTTGGCTGTAATCAGCAAGTTTGCCAGTCTGAGCCTGTGATTAGCCCGGAATAACTTCTTGTGATGCACCACAATCCGTACGTCATCGGTTTCTGTCCCTTTAAGGACTTCTTGTTCCATTTTGTGGAGCCTCTTAAGCTTGCCGAGAACAGACCAAAGTGGTTGATCGTTCTGTATTCGACCCATTCATCGAATACTACAGTAAGCGCCTTAACTTTGTCTTCGACATCTTCCATGGCAATATCAATTGCAGTTTGAGCGGCTGACTTTGGTTTGGAAGAGACGGGCTCAGCTAGGATTGCTTTCCCTTTGCCAACGGTAGACGATGGGTTAATCCCTGACTGGGTGTGGTCCTCTAGTCCTTTTATAACAATTCCCTTGACCACAGGGGTAGTAGAGGGGACGCGTATGGTAACCCTGGGTACAGTGGTTGGACCTTTGGAAGGTTGAGTTGGAGTTTGGGTTGCAGGGGTGGCTTTTATTGAGGGTAAGATGGATATGGGTTTGGATTTAATGTCGACAGTGGCTTGGTGATCTGGGTTCTTGGTTTCTTTGGAGGAGGTTTGACTGGAGATGAAGGAGCAGAAGCAGACTGAGTTTCGTCTGAGTCAGTCTGGACTGTCAGTTTGCTCTTAACTCTGGTCTTTCTTTCAACAGCCTGTTCATGTCCCTGTTTGATCTTCACAGTCACCAGATCAGTTGGAGTTGGTGGAGCACTTTTGGATTTGAGTAAGGCCAGACCCTTGGGGTTGAGAATCTTGAATGGGTTAAGTGCTGAAGGCTTCCCCAGCTCGATGTCCATTGTCTCCAAGAGCTTGCTGAGAGGAACAGCAAAGCAAACAGCCTGTTTTGATGCAATGACTGTTTCTAGTAGGACTCCAAACAAGATAGCGGACCAATTCATCTTCTGTCCGGAATGGATAGCAGCCATGGCCCGGAATTTTTCTAAGGTTACAGAGTCATAGCTTCCGGCTTTTCCCAATAGTGGCTTGCCAACAATATCGCATAAGACTTGAAAATGGAACAGCATTTCTTTCTTCTTGAAAGATGGCTGCAGTTTCTGGCCAAAGATGGATACTCTGCCCTGAAAGCTTGCAAGGGTGGCCTGAGGGATGTGGCCAAAATCAGTCAGTCTGGTGATAGGAAGACCAAAGGTCTTTGACAGCGTTGTCTGGGAAATAACGAAAGATTTGCCCTTGACGGAGGTGGAAATGAACGTCTTGTGAGAAACATCGTTGGCGAACAGCTCTCTAATCTCCGACTCGTAAACCACCGTCCCACATTCCAGAAAATTCCTTAATCCTGAGGATTCCAAGGATTTGAACCCAGATACCATTTCTGGATCTTCAGCCCTGTAAATCGCATCAAACTCAACAGATAGAGAGTTGTGAGTGATAGTTGCCATTTGAGTAAGTATGGAGAATGCAGAGAAGATTGAAAGATTTGAAAGAAATAAACAGACAGCAGTAATTCGTAAAAAGTGAAATGTAAGTGAGATGTACAGCCTGCTAAATAGGAGAGATAGGACACGTGTCTGTATCTCGGTGACTGATTTTTAAGCAATTCAAATTAAACAGACAGGATGAGAAAGAAATAAGGCGGTTAAAATTCGATCAGTCCGGGCTGTTAAAAAGTATTACTATGTTAAAGACTGGTCGTGTGATTGAACAAACAAATCATAGGATAATATCAGATTTGGCAGAGAGTCTGAAAGTTCGGACCAATCTGTGTCTTTCGACTGTTGCATTATCGATCTGTACTAATACTTAGTCTTCAAAACAGAATTAATGAAACGCCTAAAATTAAGATAGATCAATTAAGCCAAGAATTTGACGAAAATAATTAAACTTAGCCTCAGGGAGTGGTTTAGTGAAGATGTCTGCTGCTTGCTGGTCTGTTGAAATATGCTCAATCCGAATCTCCTTTTTGCCAACATGATCTCGAATAAAATGATGTCTGATATCAATATGCTTTGTTCGAGAGTGCAAAACTGGATTATACGTTATAGCAATTGCACTTGTGTTGTCACAAAAGATCGGAGACTCAGCAGCTTGAATGCCATAGTCTCTGAGATGATGTTGAACCCAGAGCATTTGAGCGCAACAGCTTCCAGCGGCAAGATATTCCGCCTCAGCTGTAGATGTGGCAATGGATGTTTGCTTCTTGCTAAACCACGAGATCAATCTTTCACCTAGAAATTGACAGGTTCCATTGGTGCTCTTGCGATCGATCTTACACCCTGCATAGTCAGCGTCTGAATATCCAATTAAACTAAAATCTGAATCTTTGGGATACCAGAGACCAACGTTCTGAGATCCTTTTAGGTATTTAAGAATGCGCTTAGCTGCAATAAAGTGGGATTGCTTGGGATCAGACTGAAATCTAGCGCACATACAAACTGAAAACATAATATCAGGCCGGCTCGCTGTAAGATATAATAGCGATCCGATCAGACCTCGATACATGGTTACCTCAACTGCTGTTCCCCCTTCGTCTTTATCTAGCTTGATTGAAGGACTCATTGGAGTTGACGCAGTTGAACAATTCTCCATTCCGAATCTTTTGAGTAGCTCTTTGGTATACTTGGTTTGATTGATGAAAATACCATTGCTGAGCTGTTTGACTTGGAGACCCAGGAAGAATGACAGTTCTCCCATCATACTCATCTCAAACCGTCCCTGCATTAACTTAGAGAATTTCTCACAGAGTTTGGGGTTAGTTGACCCAAAGATGATATCGTCAACATAGATTTGAACTAACAAAGTATGTTCCCCCTTAATAAATTTAAATAATGTTTTATCCACTGAACCGATCTGAAACTCGTGGTTCAGAAGAAATTGAGACAGAGTATCATACCATGCTCTTGGAGCTTGTTTCAGTCCATATACTGCTTTCTTCAGTAGGTATACATGATCTGGAAATGAGTGGTTTTGAAATCCAGGAGGTTACTCAATGTAGACTTCCTTCTGAAGTTTATCATTTAGAAATGCACTCTTTACGTCCATTTGATATACTTTGAAGTCTTTAAAAACAGCGAATGCGAGAAAAATTCGGATGGCTTCAAGTCTGGCGACTGGTGCAAAAGATTCATCGAAGTCGATTCCTTCTTCTTGTCTGAAGCCTTGTGCCACTAGTCTGGCCTTTTTTCTAATCACCACACCATGTGCGTCTAGCTTGTTTCTGAAAACCCATATGGTTCCAATAACAGGCAGACCACTTGGCATGGGCATTAATCTCCAGACTTGATTTTGTTCAAATGGTTAAGTTCTTCTTGCATGGCCTCTATCCAGTTATAATCAGTCAAAGCTTCATTTATCTGTTTGAGTTCCAGATTAGATATAAAAGCGGCGTGAGTGAATTCATCCATCATATGTCCTCTGGTTCTTATGGGTGCGGAAGGACTTCCAATCACTAGATCAGGTGGATGCCTCTTTGTCCATCGATAGCTTGATTCTGGAATATCTGGTCCAGATGGATTAGTAGTTGTGACATTATCAGCATCTGTCTTAATATTAGAGTTCAAAATCTCCGGATCGGCTCGATCTGGAAGAACTTCAGTGCCTTGATCCGGCTATCTGGTACTTCAGGTTCCGGTGGATTGTCTCTTGATCTATTAGCTACAATCTCATCACCACTGTTAGCTTCGAGATGTATATTCTCCATCTGATTTGGAATTAATTCCTTGTTGCCCTTAATACACAAGGATTCATCAAACACTACATGAACTGATTCTTCTACAATCAAGGTTCTATTATTGAAGATACGAAAAGCTTTACTAATAGATGAATATCCTAGGAATACTCCATTATCTGACTTAGCTTCGAAGGCTGTAAGATGATTCTTACGATTATTGTGAACGAAACATTTACAACCAAATACATGAAAGTGAGAGATAGGCGATTTGTTACCTGTCCATACTTCATATGGTGTTTGATTTAACCTTTTGTTAATCATGGATCGGTTTTGAGTATAGAATGTAGTATTTACAGCCTATGCCCGGAACGTTTGGGATATTCCAGAATCTGCAAGCATTGTCCTTGCTGCCTCCTTAAGCGTTCTGTTCCTTCGTTCTGCAACTCTATTTTGTTGAGGAGTTCGAGCGGTTGAGAATTCATGCTTAATTCCTTGGTCTTCTAGAAAGGATTCAAGATTATGATTTGAGAATTCAGTGCCTTCGTCATTTCGTCTATCTATACTAGATGATCTCTCATTCTGAGCGCGTTTCAGCAGCTTGATCAACTTCGGACCGGTCTGATCTTTACTGCTCAAAAATATAGTCCATGTAAAACGTGAGTAATCATCAATAACAACAAGAGTATACCGCATTCCCCCTAAACTTGTTATTGGTATAGGACCAAACAAGTCCATATGTAATAGTTCTAAGCAACGTGAGGAGGATTTGGCATTCTTGTTTTTGAAGGATGATCTGATCTGTTTGCCCATTTGGCAAGTTTCACAGATCTTATCCTTGGCAAAGTCGATCTTGGGCAGACCGACAACTAAATCATGTTTACACAGGTTAGAGATAGTCTTAAAGTTGAGATGATTCAAGCGTTTAAGCCGTAGCCAGTGTTTATTATCATTATTCGCGATGAAGCAAGTAGGATTATCAGTTGTGCGAAATTCCAGTTAATCTTACAAGTATTTCCAGTTCTGATTCCTACAAGCATGGTCATACCGTCTGATGTTTTGACAGTGCAGGTGTGTTTGTGAAATTTTACAGCATAACCATTATCACATAATTGACTTATGCTAATCAGATTATAGCATATATTTTCAACTAATAGCACATCATTGATAATGATATTACCATGGACAATCTTACCCTTGCCCACTGTCTTACCCTTTGAGTTATCCCCGAAGGTAATCTTTGGACCAGCACATTCTGTGATTTCAGACAACAGCTCGATGTTTCCTGTCATGTGTCGAGAACACCCATTGTCTAAGTACCAGTCCGACACTTGTTTCTTCAGTACCTGTCATCAAACATAATTACTGTTGGTACCCAATCCTGTAAGTAATCCAAGAGCATACAACGCAGCGGAATAAAATTTTTATGGATTACTAACCAGCAGATCTATACATAGGATTTCATATCGGATAAAGGAATAACAAGTGTCTTACCCTTGTAGCGTGTTTGAAGCAGAATCCACGGAGCAGCACCACGTCCTACGCCTTCTCCGAGTCACTAGCAAAACTCAATGAGTTTTGCCTCAACGGTATCCACACGATCAAATCGGGTGAAGGGATAGTTTAATAACAAGTTGCTAGACAAGTTATTAAACCGTAACAAGAAAGACACTCGATTCTAAATCGATTAAAGGCACAAAACCAACAAGAGCACCCCTCGGTTATCAAGAAACCGAGAGCACCTTCGTCTAGTAGGCGGCCGTGTGTCTTCAAGTTTTTGGTGTAGGTTTCTTATGATATGAAGTTGTATATTTTTACAATTAAATCATAACCTTGTATTTATATTAAAAGGCTTTTAATTAAGGTTCAAGACTTTCTTAAAGTCTTATGGGCCCAAACCCATGATTTAATTAAAACCTTTTAATCACTTAATTAAGACTCTTCTTAATTAATTAATTCATCCAATGAATTTAATTTCCCTTCTCGATTTAATCTTTTGTGCGACCCGATAGGATCTTGTAATGTTGGCAGTGACATAAAATCTCATTTTATGTCGCAAGCATTGAGCGGTATCTAGCAACACAGCAATGCTACCCAAATTACAAGAATGTCAATGACTCGACATAACCTTTAGAACTTGTGATAATATTAACCATGTAACTTAATCCCTTTGTCCTTTGTGTTTAGATTGAACACGAGTCATGGAATAGTCATACTCGTATATCCAATCTTTATTTCTTGATCCCCAAGTAGAACTAGAATAAACGAATAAGCTCGATATCACATATCGACTCATTAAAGCACGGCCATGCATTTTAGTCTTACTTGATCAAGGGCCCAAACACATCTCCTGTTATATAGGAGGGACAAATCCTATCTTGATCAATCAACATCCCTCTACATAATTCATAGTGTATCCAATAGTTGCCTTTATAGTTTACCCTGTTACAGGTAACGTTTGACAATATCAAGATACATAACTCCTTATGTTGGGATCTCTGATGATCACAAGTCGTAAGGATTACATACATTATTATCACTATGAGAATTGCATATGACGATCATATAACTATCCATGTTGCATTCTCATGGTGGGTCTGTCCAGTACATCGTTCTCTAACATGTACCTATATGTTGATTTGATATCTCATATCAATGAACAATTCATCGATCAACACATACTAGTCTCTACGTATTATCATTATCCCTTTCATGATAATACTTGACTAGGGATATCTTTAAGAATAATACAATATTATTCTAAGGACATTAACATATATATTAATTCACATTGCACAGTTAAAAGAATAATATATAATAATGAATTGACATTCATAAAATCATATTACATTGTATGTCATAAACAATCATCTAATGATGTGTCTTAGGGCATATCCCAACAAATCTCCCACTTGCATTAAGACCACTCAGACATATACCTAATGCCTAGAGATCTAGTATGACGATCATGCTTCTGCTGTGATAGTGGCTTCGTCAATGGGTCAGATGCATTATCATCTGTTGGTACTTTGCATATTTTAACATCTCCCCTTTCAACGATTTCTCGAATGAAATGGAACCGCCTAAGTATGTGTTTGGATCTTTGGTGAGATCTTGGTTCCTTAGCTAATGCGATCGCTCCATTGTTGTCACAATAGAGTTCTATCGGATCTTTAATGCTAGGCACCACTCCAAGTTCAGAAATGAACTTCCTCATCCAAACAGCTTCCTTTGCTGCATTCGAGGCAGCAATATACTCAGCTTCCGTTGTAGAATCGGCTACTGTTTCTTGCTTTGAACTCTTCCAGCTCACAGCACCTCCATTTAGGCAATACACATATCCAGATTGCGATCGAAAATCATCTTTGTCGGTTTGGAAGCTTGCATCAGTGTAACCCATTACATTGAGCTCTTCCTCACCTCCATAAATCAAGAATGTATCCTTAGTCCTTCTCAAGTACTTCAGGATGTTCTTGACAGCAATCCAGTGACCTTCACCTGGATCAACTTGATATCTGCTCGTCATGCTCAAAGCATACGATACATCGGGACGAGTACATATCATGGCATACATGATAGATCCAATAGCTGACGCGTATGGAATCTTACTCATGCGTTGTCTCTCATCTGGTGTTGAAGGACACTGTTCCTTCGAGAGATAAATGCCATGCGTCATAGGCACGAATCCTTTCTTTGATTCTTGCATGCTAAACTTTTTAAGCACCTTGTCTATGTATGTACTTTGACTTAGACCAAGAAGCCTTCTCGGTCTATCTCTATAGATCTTGATTCCTAATACATAGGTGGCTTCTCCCAAGTCTTTCATCGAAAAGCAATTCCCTAGCCAAATCTTTACAGATTGCAAGGCAGGGATATCATTTCCAATAAGAAGTATGTCATCTACATACAACACTAGGAAAATAATTACGCTACCACTGACCTTCTTGTAGACACAATGTTCATCTTCGTTTTTGATAAAACCAAACTCTTTGATTGCATCATCAAAACGAAGATTCCAACTCCGAGAAGCTTGCTTCAATCCATAAATGGATCGTTGTAGCTTGCATATCTTTCCAGCTTCCTTTGGATCGACAAAACCCTCGGGCTGTGTCATGTACACATCCTCGAGCAGATTTCCATTAAGAAAAGCTGTTTTGACATCCATCTGCCAGATTTCATAATCATGAAATGCAGCTATTGCAAGTAAGATCCTTATGGATTTAACCATGGCCACTGGGGAAAAGGTTTCATCATAGTCAATACCATGAATTTGTTTGAATCCTTTTGCAACCAGCCGACCTTTATAGGTTTGTACGTTACCATCCATATCGGTCTTTTTCTTGAAAATCCATTTGCACCCTATGGGTCGTACCCCTTCAGGTGGATCAACCAAAGTCCATACTTGGTTTGCATACATGGATTCCATCTCAGATTTCATGGCCTCTTGCCATTTCTCAGAATCATTTCCCATTATAGCTTGTTGATAAGATGACGGCTCATCCTCATCAATAAGTAGTAAGTCACCTTGTTGAGTCATAAGAAATCCATATCTCTGTGGCTCCCGGTGTTCTCTTACAGACCTACGCTGGGCTTGTGTCTCTTGAGCAGGTGCTTCTTCCACAACAGCTTGCGGTGCCTGCTCTGTTTCCATCTCAATCTCAGGTTCAGTGTTTTCTTGTGGTTGAACTTCACTAAGTTCTATTTTTCTCCCACTGGTTTTCTAGAAATAAATTCTCTTTCAAGAAATACACCAGTCCGAGCAACAACAACTTTGTTCTCGGTGGGATAGTAGAAATAGTATCCTTTCGTTTCCTTAGGATACCCCACAAATAAACACTTATCAGATTTGGGTCCAAGTTTGTTAGTGGCGTGACGTCTAACGAAAGCCTCACAACCCCAAATCTTCATAAAAGACATACTAGGACGCTTCCCAGTCCATATCTCATATGGTGTCTTTTCCACTGATTTAGATGGAACACGGTTCAGTAAGAAAATCGTTGTTTCTAGAGCGTGTCCCCAAAACGATATCGGAAGATCTGCATGACTCATCATTGATCTAACCATGTCCAACAAGGTTCGATTTCTCCTCTCGGATACACCATTCCATTGTGGAGTATACGGAGGAGTGAGTTGTGGGACTATCCCACACTCCTTTAGATAGTCATCAAACTCTTGGCTTAAGTATTCTCCTCCTCGATCTGATCGAAGGATTTTGATACTTTTGCCAAGTTGGTTTTGTACTTCATTCTTGAAATCTTTGAACTTTTCAAAGGTTTCATACTTATGTTTCATTAGGTACACATACCCATATCTACTGAGGTCATCAGTAAATGTAACGAAGTATTGAAAACCACCTCTAGCTTGTGTACTTATTGGTCCACATACATCACTATGTATTAGTCCCAATAAAACATTTGCCCTTTCAACATATCCCTTGAAAGGGGCTTTAGTCATCTTGCCCATTAAACAAGATTCGCATGTTTCATATGATTCAAAATCAAATGAATCTAATACTCCATCCTTATGAAGTTTAGATATGCGGTTCTCGTTTATGTGGCCCAAGCGACAGTGCCAGAGATAAGTCGGATTACAATCATTATTTTTAATCCTTTTAGTATTTATGTTATAGATAGGCATATCAAGATTTAATACATAAAGACCATTCACCATTTGTGCACTAGCATAAAACATATCATTTAAATAAATAGAACAACAGTTGTCCTTTATTATAAATGAAAATCCATACTTGTCCAAACAAGAAATAGAAATAATGTTTTTAGTAATTGAAGGCACAAAATAACAATCTTTCAAAATCAATGATAAACCAGAAGGTAAAGCTAAATGATAATCTCCTATAGCTAATGCAGCAACTCTTGCTCCATTTCCAACTCGGAGATCAACTTCGTCTTTCGCCAACAATCTACTCTTTTTGAGGTCCTGCACATTTACACAAATGTGAGATCCACATCCAGTATCTAATACCCATGATGAAGAAGTAGATAAATTGACTTCTATAACAAAAATACCTGAAGCGGAAGTCACACTTCCTTTCTTTAGATCCTCCAGATATACTTTGCAGTTCCTTTTCCAATGGCCGGTCTCACCGCAATGGAAACAGTTCCCTTCCTTTGCTATCCCTCCCTTTGGCTTCAGTGCATAAGACTTTGGCTTAGATTTAGCAAAGACTTTCTTTGCTTTCTTGTTGCCTTTAGCTTTGGCCCTTCCTTTGCCCTTATTCACAATAAGGACATTTGTGGCCTTAGTCTTCTTAGTATTTGCTTCATATGTTCTCAACATACCAAGCAATTGTGGTAGAGTCTTTTCCATGTCAGTCATATTGTAATTTACTACAAATTGACTGAAGCTCTCAGGCAACGATTGCAAGATCACATCGGTGGCCAACTCTTGGTCCAATGAAAAACCCAGCTTGTCCAGATTCTCAATGTACCCAATCATCTTGAGCACATGAGTTCCAACTAGGCTTCCTTCTACCATCCTGCACTGAAATAACGCCTTAGAGACGTCATACCTCTCTTGTCTTGCTTGATGTTGGTACAACTGCTTTAAGTGTTCGATCATATCGAACGCCTCCATTTCCTCATGTTTCTTCTGAAGCTCAGAGTTCATGGTGGCAAGCATGAGGCACCCAACATCAAGTGCGTCACTCTGATGCTTCTTGTAAGCATCTTTTTCAGCTCTTGTAGCTGTTAGGGGAGGTTCCTCAGCAGGCAAGGGTTCCTCTAGGACATATTGTTTCTTTTCTTGTTTGAGGACTATCCTCAAGTTCCTATGCCAGTCTAGGAAATTCGTCCCATTTAATTTGTCCTTCTCAAGGACCGATCGCAGTGATAAAGTGCTAGTAACGTTGTTAGTTGCCATGGATATCTACAATATAAATATGCAAAATAAGTTTATGATTTAAATCATTTAACATGGTCTTATATTAAATGATACTCCCACTATTTTGTTTAAAAATATCAACCCTCAAAACCTTTAGTGGGCCAAGATCCATATTTCACTTAATCTTGAGTTAGCTTTGGCTAATCGCCCAAGACTCGGTTATTTAGGTAGACAACACTTTATCAATTACATCACATATAATTCTTGGATAGTTGGACGAACAACACTTTGTTCAATTCATCAAATGAATTATAATCCAACCCATGCCTCTAGGTTCCCAATCCTATTGAGATAACCTAGTTAAGTCGTACCCAATTAAAGTATAACGGATATCACTTTTATCCTTTCGCGCCTTACTAAGATTGCCACGGTGCTTTGCTTTGGCAAACCCACACATGTACAAGCGAAGTTATTGACGAGTACTTTTATTTTGGAAGGCATCTAAAACTTAATATTTTAGAGGGATTTATTGATCTCATGATTAATTTGATAATTTAAAATATGTCCACTACATATAGTTGTATACATATCTACATATATGTGTAATACTATTATCAAACTAAAACATAAGATAAATCATGCATCAACATACATAATTAAACGTGACATGGTTATAGCCCCTACTAATGATTTTCTCAAGCCAATGAGAAAATCCTATGAGTCAACCTAAGGTAACTTCACAAGCACCTTCCTTTGGCTCCAATTTGTGAATGGCCTCCTCATCCCGGCACGATGCTCCATCTTCATTGATCATCATCAATAAAATAAACTACACTATTTACAAGATATAGAATTCCTCGATTCACATTCGAGGGGAACATAGGGGAGGGATTACATTTAGAATGAAATAGAGAAGGCACGACACGCAGGTCGTATTATACATTACAAACATCCACAAATCCTATCTAATAGGTCAAAGGGCTATAACCACGCACCATGCTCAAGCAACACATAAAGCATGCTTTAACATTTAATTAATTAAATTCTAAACATTTTAAAATTTAATTCTAATTAAAACTGTAAAATAGAATTTTGAAAAATTATCGTACGCTCGGGACATCACATGCCACGAACTTAAGCGACTTAAAATGAACCAAGATTGTTTTCGAAAAACCTAGCCACAAGGTTGGACCATGCATGGGCCAAGGGTTCAAAACCCTAGCCCATGACTCGGCCGTCACCCACGTGACCATGCGGCGCAGCTAGTTTATCGAACCGTGGGTCCTAACCCTAATCCCTTCGCGCCGGCCGTCTTGATGTCTATCGAGCCAAAAGGTTCCAAACCTAGCCATGAGTCACGGTCCCAACCATGTTCGATCCATGAGCGGTGGCGGCTTGACCATCTCGAGCCACGAGTTCCAAAAACCCTAGCCATCATGTGGTCTCACACGCCATATTGCATGAACCCTTGAACCATGTTCGGACCATCATGTGCCAATTTAGACTTTATCGAGCCAAAAGGGTTCTAAACCCTAATTGGTGCGGCGGCTCAGCCCACGCTCAATCCAAGGGTCCGAACCCTAGCTCCTAAGCGGCGGCCGAGAATAAAGGGTTGTAGTGGCCGAATCTTTGAGCCACTTTTCGATTTTGCGCATTCGTGTATCGTATACAATTATTCGCCAATTATATCAAATATAATTATACGATGATTTTCACAAACTCAATATTAATCATATCATATATGATTATATACAATTTTAAATAGCATGCAATATTAATTCTAATATGATTAAACTATTTAACCACATAAATCCGATATGAGCCTTGTACACGGCTCTGATACCACTGTAAGTAATCCAAGAGCATACAACGCAGCGGAATAAAAATTTTATGGATTACTAACCAGCAGATCTATACATAGGATTTCATATCGGATAAAGGAATAACAAGTGTCTTACCCTTGTAGCGTGTTTGAAGCAGAATCCACGGAGCAGCACCACGTCCTACGCCTTCTCCGAGTCACTAGCAAAACTCAATGAGTTTTGCCTCAACGGTATCCACACGATCAAATCGGGTGAAGGGATAGTTTAATAACAAGTTGCTAGACAAGTTATTAAACCGGAACAAGAAAGACACTCGATTCTAAATCGATTAAAGGCACAAAACCAACAAGAGCACCCCTCGGTTATCAAGAAACCGAGAGCACCTTCGTCTAGTAGGCGGCCGTGTGTCTTCAAGTTTTTGGTGTAGGTTTCTTATGATATGAAGTTGTATATTTTTACAATTAAATCATAACCTTGTATTTATATTAAAAGGCTTTTAATTAAGGTTCAAGACTTTCTTAAAGTCTTATGGGCCCAAACCCATGATTTAATTAAAACCTTTTAATCACTTAATTAAGACTCTTCTTAATTAATTAATTCATCCAATGAATTTAATTTCCCTTCTCGATTTAATCTTTTGTGCGACCCGATAGGATCTTGTAATGTTGGCACTGACATAAAATCTCATTTTATGTCGCAAGCATTGAGCGGTATCTAGCAACACATCAATGCTACCCAAATTACAAGAATGTCAATGACTCGACATAACCTTTAGAACTTGTGATAATATTAACCATGTAACTTAATCCCTTTGTCCTTTGTGTTTAGATTGAACACGAGTCATGGAATAGTCATACTCGTATATCCAATCTTTATTTCTTGATCCCCAAGTAGAACTAGAATAAACGAATAAGCTTGATATCTCATATCGACTCATTCGAGCATGGCCATGCATTTTAGTTCTCACTTGATCAAGGGCCTAACACATCTCCTGTTATATAGGAAGGACAAATCCTATCTCGAACAGTCAACATCCCTCTACATAATTCGTAGTGTATCCAATAGTCGCCTTTATAGTATACCCTGTTACGGGTAACGTTTGACGATATCAAGATACATAGCTCCTTATGTTGGGATCTCTGATGATCACAAGTCGTAAGGATTACATACATTATTATCACTATGAGAATTGCATATGACGATCATATAACTATCCATGTTGCATTCTCATGGTGGGTCTGTCCAGTACATCGTTCTCTAACATGTACCTATATGTTGATTTGATATCTCATATCAATGAACAATTCATCGATCAATACATACTAGTCTCTACGTATTATCATTATCCCTTTCATGATAATACTTGACTAGGGACATCTTTAAGAATAATACAATATTATTCTAAGGACATTAACATATATATTAATTCACATTGCACAGTTAAAAGAATAATATATAATAATGTATTGCCATTCATAAAATCATATTACATTGTATGTCATAAACAATCACTAATGATGTGTCTTAGGGCATATCCCAACAAATCCTACTTGGGTCCAGAACGGATTATCCCTTTGGGAACCCACACCTGAATCAGCTTTAATGGCTTGTGTGTGTATGGTGTGATGTGTGCTGATCTGTTTCGATGTTGTGTGTGATGATGTGTGCGATATGGAAGCCTTTGATTCTTATAAGGTAATCTATATCTTCGTTAAACTGGTTGTGAGTTATGGTAGTTGGATGGTCTTCCTTGCCTTAGATCTTGCACCTTTGGGTTTGGTCTGATAGACATAAAGCTTGCTGGTGCCTTTTCCTTGGCTTGGTTAACGTACCCAATCCCTTTTCTCAAACATTGATCCCTGAAGGAGACTCCCGTTTGAATTGTAGGCACTTCGGATTCATATATTGTGCTAGATCTAACAAATGTCATTTGTTTGATTTTGTTCTTTTCCAGCAACAACTCGGATTCATCTTTGGTGCATTCATTGATGCCAAAGCCTATGCCAGTGATGTCACCACTTCTTTGTACCTCTTGCAATTCTTCCAATGATGCTCGTGATTTTGTCCATGTTTTGAAAATGTGAGAAAGTTTAGCATTTTGTGTGTTAATTCTCTTATTTTCTTCATGGAGCTGTTCGTAAGATATTTTCAGCTTATTCAGCTCGATCTTTAGATTATTGCATTCACCTAGCTCAGAGCAGCTTGGTTTGATATGCTCATATGTTTGATCTTTGGCTTTAGCTTTAGTTTTCTCAAGTGATTCAGCTAATATTCTATAATCATTAGCCATGTCTTGTAGTGCAGACATGAGCTCTTCTCGTGTGAATTCATTTGAGTCAAGATCAAATACCTCGTCCATTTAACTCATTTCTTCGTCTGCCATTAGACATTGGATTTTCTCTTCGCTTTCACTTGATGAACATTCTGAGCTTTCTGATTCTGAGTCAGTCTGAACCCACTTGCTGTTACCTTCCTCTGTTGCAAGAACCTTTTGGGACTTCCCATGATGATTTTTATGATCTTTGTAATGCTTCTTTTTCTTGCCATCACGATGCCTTTCTTTTCTTTCATCTTTCTTCGGTCTAGTGCAGTCTACAATAAAGTGTCCGGTCTTACCACAATTGTAGCAAGCCTGAGCATGGATAATTTTGAACTTGAGAAGATTGGAACTAGCAATATTTCAATTGAAGAATAGAATCTAGTTGTTGTGAGAAACAACGAGAATTGGTTTGAATGAGGACTTGGATTTGGGGACTGTAGTAATTTAGTTCCAGTCTATGTGTCCGAATTATGAATAAATACTACAATATGAACTCTTTTAGATGAGAGTATCTAGAGTAATGGTAGTGATGGAAGACGAGTTTTCCCTCTTGTTGACACGGGAAAGAATGTTTACGAGAAAGTCATGTTGATGACATGAAAAATGATAATCGATTATCGTGGACTTGAGAAATAGAAATATCTGCTTAATCTCAATAACTATTCACCAGTGAAGAGTTTAGATATCGACTGAAGAATAAGACACCGATGTGGTGAGAAGTAGTTATACTGGATTAAAGATTAATGAAGTGACTATCATTGGAATAATCCAAGTAGTCCTAGAAAAGTTTCAGAAGTATCACTCCAATTTATCCAGCTCTAGTAGTTCTGGAGGTACTATGAGATTGTAGAATACAAAATTTTTTCGAGGTAATTGTGGATGTAAATATCTATTGATCCATTTGAAAGAATAATATGAACTGATATTGATGGTGGTCAGTCAGAGCATGTGCGTTACGTGCTCAGGAACTGATGCAACAATAACAACAAATACCATGAGCTAGGGGTAGATACCAGAGTGGTTATTCTTTTCGACCACTCAGTTCCAGCAGCAGTAAATTACCTGCAGACCAGAGGTAATACCTGATAGTTATTTGGTTTCCCAACAGACCAGATAGTATACCTTGATAGAGGATACTGTTAGAGACGCTTCAGTACTGATGATCGCAGAAGCATGTCATGTATTTGATCACACTGCACGAGTTTGATTTGAGATAAAAGTATTGTTTTCATACATTGCATCAAATGTGCATTGATAATAATGATTTGGAAAATACATCAGCAGTATTAATTATACTATCCACACTTGTAATAGTGAACTGTAGCTTACAGTTTTATGATAGTGATGTGGATTTGAATTCAATGGTGTTGCCCATGTATGGTTTTGATTATATCAAGGGTATGGATACTCTGATAAATTTTGAGATATAGGAAGTTGATTTCAGGGTATAATGAATTTTCGACTGTTTTGTGGCCCCAAAATGAAATTTTTATAGCCACGAATAGCGAGCTAAGATACTGATAGTATCAGCTATGAAAATATTGTTGTTGCGATATTTGGAAAATGAAGGATATTTGATCATAAGCAGTTAATGCTGATCAGGAAGAATCGATGTTGACTGATATCCTAGTGGTAAGAAACTTACCAAGATTTTCCTGAAGAAATAAACGAATTTTCACTAGATAAGGAATTGATGTTAACTGTTTGTTGATGCCAAGGAATAGATTCGATATCGAAAGTACTATACGGAATGTCAGCATCAAAGTTGACAGATACAAAAGAATAGTTGCAGAATCTCCTTGATACGAGTACATATGTCTGAGTATGTCACTTGAGGAAAACATCAGCATTGTCTGTGAAGAATAAAGATTATATTATGAAGATGTGTGTCGACTAAAGGTAGTTGAATCGGGCTATTGTCAAGAATAAATACCCACTGCCTAAGATCAAGAACTATTTGATCAGTTGTAATGAACTTTGATGTATAAGAAGAACGATTTTCACTCTAGTTACCATCAGTTTGTGTCAGAAGAGAAAATGTTCTCTAGGCAATTGGTCAAACCAAATATATATAGGCATTTTGAATTTTTGAAAATGACGTGTGGTCTGACAACTATACCAGTAGAGTTATGAATTTGATGAATAGAGTATTCCGAAACTGTTTGGGCAGAAGTGTAATAATATTCATCAGTGGTATACTAGTGTATTCAAGATTCAGAAGGAACCGCACAGAACATCTGTGATTGATTTTCAGACGCTTCGTGAAGCTCAAATTGTGTACCAAGTTATCGAAGTGTAAATCTTGGTTGGTGATTCCAACTCACCAGCTATCTGTTGATCCCATTAAAGTAGAGGTAGTAATAATTTGGCCAAAAGTAACCGGTATACTCGATATACGAAGTTTTATGAGTTTTGCCAGATATTGCAGGCTTTGTGGAAGGATAAACCAATTGACCAAGAAGAAATTTGAGTTTCGTTTGGTCAGATGAATGTGAAAGCAGTTTTCATAACTGAAACTGAAGAGGACTATAGCCCCAATGTTGATTTTGTTGAACTGATCAGGGGAATATGTAGTTGTGCAAATTGGTCAAAGATATGAGATATGTTCTGATGCATCATGAGGAGATGATTGCATATGCCTTAAGATGGTTGAAGTTGAAAGAATTATGATATTTTGTTCATGAAATTGAGTTTACAGCCATTATTTTTGCCTTGAAGATGTGGCAACATGTCTAGAAGGCGAACAATTCATAATACACTCTGATTTGGGAGTTTAAATATCTATTATTCAGTCAGAGTTGAACTTGAGATAGAAGAGATGACTAAATTTATTAAAGAATTTGACTTTGATAGTCAATTTCAATCAGGGAAAATGAAACTAGTAGCAGATGCAATGAACCGAAAAGTGCAAGGTGCAATGATAGCATCAATATATGCTTTGCAATTTGATCACCTCAAATTTCGAAGATCGGAAAGACTCGAAAAACATACCATACAAATATTGATCGAAGAAATTGGTTCTGTCTCATCAGCCAACGAGATTTTAGGAAGCCATTCAGTGGTGTGTTACGATTAAACAATCAGTACATATCATCGAATCCTACCGATTCGAAGGAAGTGTTACTGTTGAAAGCACACTACAGATGACATAGTGTTATTCTGGGAATGATGAGATGTATCATTCTTGAGATCTTATTCTGATGGGATGGTATAAAAAAAAAAAAATTTGGAAATTTCGTGGCAAATTGTTATGCATGTCAGAAAGTCAAGATAAAATAAGAGACCTAATGGGATACTATAGAATTTGTAAGTACCACAATGAATTTAAGGAAATTTCTAGTTTTGAGTTTTATAGCTCAAATTGTTTAGATCAAACAGAGATTGTGAAACAAGTTGAGTCGATATTGATTGACTATTCAATACAAGATATTGATTTCATATGATAGTCTATATGTCTATGAGAAAATGACATATTTAATATATGGATCATGTGGTTTAGTTACAGTGAGTATTCTGTAACAATTGTATCTGATTGAGATCTGAGGATAATATCATAATTCGAAAACTATTTTCAGAATGTCATGGGTACTAAGTTAGCAATGAGTATTGCTTAGCATACCCACATTAATGGATAAACTGAGAAAAATATCCAGACTTTGGAAGTTATGTCTCGATTAATAGTGATGAATTTAGTGAGAATTGGCAAAAATCACTATTCACCAGTGGAATTTTCCTATAATTTAAGTTTCAAACAACTATCGGGATGGCATCGGTTTAAGTTTTGTAGAGCCAGAATTGCTGATCGCTTATATGCTGAGATGAAATTGATAAGGAATTTTTGTCACAACTTGAGATTGTTGAGGAAATGCCAGGAACCATGGATATTCAGCGAAAACGATTGATATTTGCTTAAAATATGCAGAGTTGCTATGCCAACAAGAGAAATATACCGTTAGAAATTCCAAGTTGAGAATCAGGTAAATCTGAAGATTTTACATTTACGATGATCGATACGATTCGTGCGGTGAGGTACGATGTTGCCTCGATTTTTTGAACCTTATGGAGTCATAGAGAAGTTTGGTTCAGTGGTACATCGTTGACACTACCACAACTGTTGGCACTGATACATGATGATTCTTATGTATCTATGAATGAAATTGAGGCATCTCATATGTTTTAACTTGTTGAGTTATACTCAGTTTTGCGATTTCGAGGACGAAATCATTTTAAGAGGGGAAGAATTGTAAGGCCCCGTTGCTAATTAAATACGATTAACCTCGAGTTAGTAAACCCGGGTGATTAAAAGCCGGGAATTCAATTTGAGGTGTTCCGGATCACAACACCTTATTTATAACCAAAATAAAATACATCAAAATTATACCAAAGACATTATATTTTCGGCCATTTCACCTTAAATAAAGATGATAAAGCATCATATTGTGACACATGGGCATGGTAGGAATAAAAAATTGATTAAACTGAGCTTTTTCTACATAGAGGGCCACGCCCCTTGCCTCTTGATTTCAGCATATATAGACCACCTTTTTCTCTCCAAACTTATCTGATTTCATCCCTAAAAAATTCGAAAAACCCACCTCCAAAATTAGAGAGAAAAGTTGAGGGAAACATCAATGCAAATGGAGTCTTAGCAAGCTTGGAAGGAGAAAACCCATTTTCCTTAAAGAATTTGAAGGCTAGGAGCTTGGAGAGTGGATTCTTTGTGAAACTTTTGGGTCTACAAGGGTATGGTCTTGTTCTATTTATTTTAGTTGGACTTTGTAGATTTTGGGTCGAAATTTAGGAGGAGACACGAAATTTGTTGGTGTCATTTTGTCAAAACAGAATCTGCAGAAATGTTGTTGCATGCAGTAGGTAGCTCCGAAATTTCGATTTACCTAACTTCCGATTCTGACTTTGAGCCTCAAACAAAAGTTGTAGATATATATATTTTAGTCATGTGGTTAAATTTTGATACGATTTGGACTTAAAATGAATGAGTTATGATGTTTTTACCACAAGTTGCACAATCTGGAACATGCATGTAGGCGGGTTGCACATAAAGTGTGTTCTTGGTAAATCTGGGAAACATATGGTACTATTTTGAGCTTGGTGTCTGAATAAAAGTTGTAAAACTTTGAGTTATCTTGCATTAGAAACTGGCCTCACATGATTTGGAGTTTATTTGTGTAAGATATACACTTTTCCCTAGAACCGCTCACTCTGTCAAAACAGAATATGAGTATTTTTAAATCTGGCATACTTTGCTTTGCATGTGCCACTAGAGGAACGAACTAGCTTCTGGACTTCAAATATGAACTGTAGTACTTTGCGTTTTCGTGCTTTTCCCACTAGCCTCAACTCATTTGGACGTTATATGAATTTATTATGATTTTTATACAAAAATGGGTCAGGCTGGAATTTGGTAAATTGTCCTATTTTTCCATCAGATTGTTCTTGGCCATTTTACCTAGGCTAAATGAACGAATTTGAAGATGAGTTGAACTGATGAAATGGTCATTTTTGAGTTAGCTTTGAAAATAAATTAGACCCATGTGATTTTATTAAGTATCGGACAAGTTATGAGCCGATCTCTATGGTTGCGCAGGCTGAAATTTAGAGAATTGGTTTTGGGTCTAAGTTTGAGTTTTATTTTGATATGTTTAAGGCTAGTATGTGACATTATGTTGTATTTGGAACTGTTATGGCCAGGTTTATTAATCCTAAGATTGAGTCGAGGATCACTTGGTAATTAGCTAACGGTTTGAGGTACGTTGAAATGAGTTTTATCATGACGTCTGGCAAAGACGTGTAATGATGCTAATGTATGGCCTTATATGTCATTATTTGATTTATATGACTTATTTGTCACTATATGATTCTTATGTGACTATATGACATGATGAATGTTTTGGATTACATGATATGTGAAATTACATGATTTGTATATACTTTCACATGAGATTGCATGATATATTGAGTTGCATATGTCATTTGATGCATAAATGATACATGGGCATATCATATTGATCTATCATTCCTTTGATATCCATGATTATGACTGAGTTGACTTACTCTGAGTGTCGGGTACGACGAGCATGGCGATGACAGGCAGTATAGGTAGTAACTGTAGTCACGTGCAGGTGCACCGGACCTAGACAGGAGGGCTGGATGCAGTAACGTACATAGGATGCGTTTTCTTAGCGCAATGTACGTATACTATCACCCTCTGCTCGAGCTTTGATGATTTGATGATACCTTCCTTTGGACTCCGATTTTTGGTATCTTGATATTCGATTCTTTTTACCCATTCATACATCGCATTCATACATGGTATGCATTGGATGATACTTTGTCATTCTTGACGTGATTCTATTTATTTCTCGTACTGGGTTCTGACCCCCTTCGCGGGGGCTGTCATGTCTTTGTTGTATGGGCATGGCAGGTGGTACAGGTAGACGTACTGCGGATGCTCGAGGTGAAGCATCGATGAATACCAGAGCTCCTTGAGAGCGAGCTCAGGTTATGTTTTATAATTTGAGTCCCAGTAGTTGTTATAGTATTTTGACTTATGTTTCAAATTTACCGGGGTATGCCCTGAGTATCTGTATTTTAATTATTATACTACCTGTTGATGTTATACTTGGTAATTATGTTATGATCAACATGTTGAATTGGAAACTATAATTACATATTTTAAGTATCAGTATATATGTATCACCTAAAACCGAAAATTTTTAGGGCCGTTTAACAAGACATTTGAAATTAATCTTTCGCTGTTTACACAAATTAATCACTATGTGATAATTAAACACCACATTAGGAACGGGCCCTCACACTTTTGGCAATGCTCTCATTACCTTCAGAGCAATCTCTCTGTTAGAGTATTCCTTGCCCAGACCATTCAGTTCATTGATATTGCCAGTGACTCTTTCATCAAACTCGTTCAGAGTTTCTCCAAGCTTCATTTTTATGCTCTCAAATTTTTGTAGAGCTACAGTCAGCTTGTTTTCCTTAGTCTGGTCATTCCCTTCACATAGCTGTGCTATCTTCTCCCAAATTTCTTTGGCAGTTGAGCACATTTTGATCTTACTGAACATGTTCTTGTCAAACGTCTTGAACAAGATGTCTTTGGCTACGTTGTCTAGATTGGCTTTCTTCCTTTCTTCATTTGTCCAGGTAGCCCTTTCTTTCTCGATCATCTGAGGTTCGCCACTTAGTCCTCCTAGTGCAGGATTCACTTTTAATATTTTCATTGGTCCGTCTGTTATGACATACCCCATATCGCCATCATGTGCTGCCAGGTGAGCTTGCATTCTGATTCTCCAATCATCATAATCTTCTTTTAACATGGGAATCTTGTTGAACGATGCCATCAGTCCAAGTATCTTTGATGATTAAGATGACCTGCTCTGATACCACTTGTTAGGATCGGTCCGGAGTGTTTAGGGGGGGGGGGGGGGATGAATGAACACTCCTTAAAATTAATCCTTATTGATTTCTCTCGGGTTAGTGAGTGAAATCTATTTCTTAATCAACTTCTGAGCAGAACAGACCACTGAATATAAAAGTGCGGAATGGTCTGTTCTTGACTAGTAAGAACGGCTTGATGGCTTAGTAAGTGTAACTCAGTACTGAATGAGAATAGACATGATATGTTTCTGGAAGTTCGAAGGAGAATCCTTCTACGTCTCCCCTTCTTCCAATTAAGGAATGATTCACTAGAAGACTTTGAGTAATACAACTACTTGTACAACCCCGATTCAGTTGGATTTATTCTACTACCAGACTGAAACTCCTAGTCTCTCGATCTGTTCAGACACAAAATGTCTGACAGTTACAATAGTATCTCACTCTTCTATCTTAGTATAAATACAAGAGACAGAATGATTTTGACTATGCGCACAATGATCCTATGACGATCAAATATTACAGTATGATGTGCTTATGAAAACTTTGAGCAGAGTGGTAAGATGAATATCTTTTAATAACTGCTCTGCTCGAGAATGTCTAGACTTGTAAGCTTGTGCTGTTATATTTTCTTTTCGTTTCTTGATTTTTCAGTCTTCATATTTGAGCTCTCTAGTTGCATCCTTATATAGTCGTTTATACCAACGACACTATTTCCTTTTCTGTGCAACTCTTGACTCTGTTCATTCTCTGAACAAGCTTCAGTCTAATTCTTTTAGGCACTTTCCCTTCTGGTCTGTGCTTTCGTCGTCTGTCAGGTAGGCTCTCCTTTGTCTACTTACCTTTTAAGGTAATCTTCAGTCCTTGGTCTTTTTCAGCATTAATTGCATCATTAAATGCTTCAATAAATAGCCGTTAATGATTCGGACTGAAGAACGAAGCTTATTCAACATTGTCTGCTCTGATCTGATCTTCATTGAGCTGATCTCGTGCTTCGATCTGGTCAGACTGGTTTGCATCAATCCGTTCTGATTTTTCGATAGACCATATCGGTGTGATCTGCTTTGACATGGTTTTACGGCTTGATCGGTCTGATCTGTTTTGTCATCTGTAAAATCCGGAACTAACAAATTTGGTGTGTAGGATCGAGCACTTACCGTTTAACCAATAACTATAGTTAATGGTAATGACGCAACATCAATCTTTTCAACCATACACTGGCACAAGCGCCACGTGTTCGACCAATCACAAAGCAGAGTCAATTGTTGAACCCCAACAATCCATCTCCCAGTAATTGCACTCTCTGCAACTCATGAGAATCGAACACGCGACCTTGACTCTGATACCAATTGTAAGATCGAGTGCTTACCGCTTAACCAATGACCATAGTTAATGGTAATGACGCAACATCAATTTTTTCAACCATACACTGGCACAAGTTCGAGCTCTTGATTTAGTGAGATACATTTGTGTCAAACATTTGGTGAGTTAAGAAAATAATAATTAAAGGAGAAATGCTCGAGCTCAACAAAGATTGGAGTGAGATAAAGATTCAGGTTGATAGCCTATGACTTTCAAGTTGTATATTGCAGCTTGTTGTGGTCAGACACTCAGTGCCTTGTTGGAGTTAAAGGGTTGTATATTGCAGCTTGTTGTGGTCTGAAAGAATTCTTTTTCACTATTTGATTGTTTTGTTATTGAAGTAAAAGTGTTTTCCTTCAGTGTGAAAAGCTGGTTTGCAAATTTAACGTGTTATCTTCAAGGTACACTTCTTGAAGATCCTCACCTTAATCAGTAACTTCTTGTTGCCTATATAATTTACTCTAGCTTATCGAATATTTAAAAATTATTTGACCAATGTGCCATCACTATTGGAAATAAAGTCTATACCTAAAAAGGGCAATTGACTGATGTAAACGTTGAGCTAGGCTTCCGTCATACCCAATTAACTAGAAGATCTTTGAGTTTTGTATTTCAGACAAGAATTCTTGTGCCTTTTTTCGTTGGTAAATCACTCGTTAAATTTATCTTGATAGTGAGATCATTTCAATCATTTTGTTACCTGATCTTATCTTTTAATAGTAATTATTCTGTGTTGCTGAATTGATAAATGATTCTCGTTTGAGAGCACTTAAGCTTTCTGGCAGACTATCGAACTGAAGAATTTAGCTGACGAATGTGGCCAACAGATGGAGGAGATCAAATTTTTACAGGAATCGTATGGTCCTCTCCTCTGGTTAATATCATATATATTCTAGGAAATTTTACAGCAGATTGTCATTTTTATCATAAATTTGTAGACTCAGAAGAAACATTTGGTTGGCCAGCATACAACCTAGGATCGGATTACGCATGTTTTTATGGTTAATTTAGTTAGTTTTATGTTGTCTTAAGAGCAGTGTCTTTATGGTTGGAATATTCCAAATCAAAGGTTTGGTGCTTAAATTTCATTTAATTAGCTTTATTAGCAGGATTGGCAAATAAATTCAGCATTCCAAGTAATTGCAACAATAAATTTATAAATTTGTTGTTTAATGTTAATCATCGATTTTTCACTATTTTCACTATATTTATTTTTTGTCCATTTTTTATTTTTATCACATTGTAATCTCGCAGCAAAGAATCTCAACTTATTGGCAACCACCTCCAAATGCTATTATCAAAATAAATTGCGACGCTACTATCTTTCAACAAGGACAATGTGCTGGATTTGAGATCATTACAAGGGATCACCAAGGCAAATTTATAGCATAAAGTAGTAAACATTTTAGTTCTCCAGTGACTCCTGAAATGGCTGAAGCATTAGCATTGCGGTATGGAGTTGAAATGGCTCTACATCATGGCTGAAATAGAATAATACTTAAAAGCGAAATATAGTTCAAGTAGTACAATCCACGTCAGAGAATTCTCATCCATTGGAAATATTATCTCAGTCATACAAATGATGATGAAAGAATTCCTTGAAACCAAGATCCAAATTGTACGTAGAAATAGAAATGGAACAACGCATATTTTAGTTAAAAAAGCAATTGGGGCAAGATTTTGATTATCACACTACAAGATGTTATTCACAATTTAATAACCGCTGAAGGTTTATGTTGACCAACGTTTGATTTAAAAAAAAAAAAAAAACCGAAACAGATTTTATTCGGTGTATAAAGGTATGTATTCTAATATTTATAATAAAAATACTCTTTCATAATTTGTTTTTCAAACTTGCTTATATTTTTTTCTACTTTCAAATTCATAAACGTTGACCATAGAAATATCAACAAAACAAAATAAGTAGCTTATATAATAAATATATTTTTTATTTCAATATATTGTATGTTTCATTTCAATTTTTTTAATATCAAGCTATTATTTAATATCGTTAATTATTTATTTAATTAAAGCGTCATCCTACTTGTAACTTCCTATTATTCGGATTTGAGTGCATAGATTTCAAAATACGATTAAATTAAAAGTTGTTACTGTTTATTAGTACAACTAACACTTAATATTTGCATGAGAAAATCATAAAAATTGTCTCATAGAATTGTATCATTTGTAATATTAGTTCCGAACAAATTATTTATTAACAAAAATAGACTCTCATTAAATGTTCTTATCAGATTTAGTCCTACATTAATTTTTTTTGAACAAAAAGCAGTATCTAAACTGATGTTACTAGCAATAGACACATCTAGTACGTTTAATTGTATACAATTTGGTACGTTTTGATAGCTAATTGATATGCATGCTACCTAACCGTATACTTACTTCATATAGGTGGAGATGAAGAAAATGAGTTAACAATGATGAATTAAGATCAAAGAATGGACTAAAGATCAAGAAGAGTCCAAGGGAAAATAAAAGACTTGCTTTATGTCATTCCTAGTGGAATTCTAACTCTAAGTCCTATTAGAATTCTAACTCTTATTCATAATAGAATTTTAACTCATTCATTCTCCTCCTATAAATACCCCACAACCTCTAGGCCTTACATACACATTTCCTCAGACTAAATATCATATATAGATTTAGTTTTTACATCTCAATATAATTTTGAAGGCGGATAGGAAGATGAAGCGAAGACGTGCGTGACAACCTCGACTAGTGGAGATATAAATAGTTCGTCTAGTTTGTTTTTATGTTTCTAGATATATTTTTATTGTTTTGCTTTTATTATGAGTAGCTATATTTTTAGTTCTTGGTGAGGAATATAATACCTTGGATTTTAATCTTGGGGAGATCCATGTTCTTATTTTATAGATTTTTATTTAGTATCAATGGTTTTCAAGTTTCGATTTATATGATTGTCGTGTTTGATTATTATATTGACAACCTAGTAATTTGCATAAAATCTAATGCTAAATTTGATAATTGTCTGATTAATCCAATTTGTGAAGCAACTAAGATTGATAATTTTGCGAATGTGAGGTTATTACAGTCTTAGGGAAACGAATTGACTAGATTAAACATAGACACGTGGATTATGTTGTCTAAGCTTCATCATTCTCACTAGTTTTGGATGCTATCGTTGATTTAAATCTTGATCGCGTATATATTGATTGATTGATTGATCGATAAGGGTTACTATAGAATGCGTGAGCTATTTTAACTAGGAGTAAAGTGAGGTAGAAGTTGAATATCCATGTAAGACCTTCACTATCTTAATCATTTTTCAGATAATATAAAAGCATTATCGTGATAATGTAAACACTTATATCATGTGTATTCTAGAGTTATGTCGATTCATTTTCCACAACTATTTGTATTCGTACATTACATGCCTTCATTATATACAATACAAAAATAGACATGTCTTCTTTCATCCTCTAATCGACTACTCTAGCATCGTCAGTGCAGCAAAATGGACCCACAATCCTGGCTTCCCTCGCCCAGAACAAATCCCTACAGAAATAAGCCACAAAACCATAAACACAACCGAAATATAGAACACATATCAACAAAATATACGAAAACAAATATCTATAATCACGGTTGGGATAAATACTCCCTGTCTTTTAGTCATATCTCGTGTTCTTTGGGTTGGTCCTGTACAACACTCAAATCATAATATAATTTCTTCAAGTATATTAAACACATATTTCATGACATGTCACAATCTCATTTTGATCATATCCCTATCATTATCTCAAACATATACCAATCACAATCCAGTGATACCATTTCTTCATTTCTTTCCCTTGGCTGCGTATAATATCATCACTCCTTATATCAATAATCCATTAGTCTCTATTCGTCCACCTACATTAAAGGTGAGTTAATTATTGAAAATCTTTTATATTATTCATATTGTTTTTATTACATAAAAATAAATCAAAAAGTTCATTATTTTTTTAAAACATGTACGTATAATAAATTTTTATTAATATTTTAAATGGTTGATATATGTGTTAATTTTTTTTATTACTTTTAGGATGGCATTAAATTGAGGTCCCGAAGATTCAACTGTATTATATCTACAATCTACGCATATCTCCAGTGCTGTTAGTTCCGAGAATATTGATAGTATTCTAAAAGTGAAGCGTACAGATAACCTTATCTGGGGGTTGTATAATGAGACCGTGATACACGATCGTGTTTTGAGGCATATCATTGATATGGGATTTTACGGTATTTTACAATCTAGCTATTGTATGTACGATAATCATTTGATTGCCGCTCTTGTTGAACGATGGCGGCCTGAGACCCATACATTTCATTTTAGATTTGGTGAGGCTACCATTACTTTACAAGATATTTCAATAATTTGGGGTCTGAAAGTTAATGGTGAACCAGTAACTGGGGTAGATGATTCACGACGTGTGAAAGAATGGCAAGAAACATGTATTGAGTTACTGGGAATTGAGCCTCCCGAAGCAAAATTTAAAGGCGGTCACCTAAGAATGACCGCTCTAGATGATCACGGCCGAGCTAATCGTATCTCTGATATGAGCTCATAGATGGATGAAATAAAGTACACTCGGTGTATAGCTTTGATGATTATAGGTGGAATTTTACTTCCAGATTATAATAGTAGCTCTGTAAACTCATGTATTTGCAGCTAAGATTTGGAAGAGATAAACACATATAATTGGGGCAGTGCAGTATTGGCTTACTTATACCGTGAAATGTGCAATGCATCAACCATAGGAAAATGCACTATCACTGGCCCTTTGTATATTTTGCAGGTATATGTAATATTTTTCTCTCACTAATAATATTTTAACCGTATATTATTTTAAAATATTTTTATGTTTATTGGCAAATTTGGGCATGGAGTAGGATAAAATGTGTGAACCCTGGCCGACAGTTAAAAACTTTGGTTGGCCTTGAGAATGTTCATGTTGCTCCATACGGTGCACGGTAATAATTAATTATTGTTATTGTATACTAATATTAAAATGATAAAATATTGCAATATTTAACATATTTTTATAATAGATGGAACACTTTGTTTCGTCACACCCATATAGCAACACATTCGGTCAGAATTATACGACATTCTCTCGATCAAATGAGTAATGACGAGATAAACTTAAATTATGTAACTGATTTTTGAAAATTTATGATGATTTCAATATATTGATTGACCCATTTTTTTTATTTTAACAATGTGCATTTTAACTGGATCGTGTATGACACATAGGCCGCTGATGTTAACTCCATTATTACCTATAATAATGATATTTGGCGAAGAGTTTGCCCTCTTATCTGTTTCCAAATAGTGGAGATTCGTCGTCCTAACCGGATGATGCGACAGTTCAATATATGCCGGTCAATTCCATCACCTGCACTTGACGATAATGAGCTACATGATGTCACCTGAACTGGTCATCGTAATATGGATTGGGCCAAATTTCACAAAATACATCTTAGGACGTGGCATAGGAGGCTAAGAAATATCGCCACTGGTGAACCATGTTGTAGGTCAAACTCAACAGACGATGACTACATGCAGTGGTACGAGAGAATCAATGTAATGGTTATATCGCCTCGCGTACATGGGATTGGTTTCCACCCATCTGTTGGATTTGTGCATGACACATCATCTACTGGTTTTTCTCCTGCTGGCCCATCCGATGGTTTTGACACTGCTGGCCCATCCGGTGGTTTTGACACTGCTGGCCCATCCGGTGGTTTTGACACTGCTGGCTCATACGGTGGTTTTGATGCTTCTGGTGGTTTTGATGTTATTGGGTCATCCGGTGGATTTGATACTGCTGCTGGTCAATCCGGTGGATTTGCATCATTTGTTGGCCCATCCGGTGGATTTGCATCATTTGCTGGTCATGCTGGTGGATTTTCATCATTTGTTGGGCCTTCAGGTGGATTTGATATTGCTGCTGGTCCATCTACTATTTTCGATAGTGCATGTTATTATACTCCATAATCCCCACAGGCTCAAAATTACACATCTCTAATGGGTTTTGAATACCAAAGAAATTTGGAGAAGGTGCAACCATCGAGAAACATTCCAACACCTATCCAGTTTCCGAGTTATTCTGGTGAACATATTTCCCAAGTAACTAGGATTGCAACACAACAAAATGATCCTAGTAATACTGGTCCGCGTAGAGGGCAACGAAATCGTAGACAACGTCATTGTGGAACCGGTGGCCAACTGTAGTTGTATGATTGTGTATATTGATATTAAGTTTTTTAACTAGGCTATTACTATGTTTGTCATATTTAATCTATGTTGCACGGATACGGATACGCGGATACGTGGATACGCAGATATGGGTACGACTGCACGGGATTTTCAAAATTTGTAGGATACGATACGTCCGGATACGGCAAATTTTATTAATTTATATATATATATATATATATATATATATATATATATATATATATATATATATATATATAAATATATAATTAATAATATTTGTAATAAATCAAGTTTCAAGCATATAATCAACATTAAACACATTAGAAATCAGAATAAAGTTGCAAACTCACCAACTTCAAGACAAATGGTAAAATATTAATCCAGGGCATCTAAAAATTTCAAGCATATAATCGACATATAAGTTTAATTACAGTTTCAACCCTATTTTTTTAAAAAAATTCAAAAGTTGTCGTATCCTACCCGTATCGGATACGGTCAACGGCGTATCTTGACCGTATCCGAAATAAAAATTTATTTTTATCCTCTGATACGCCATGTGGCGTATCCGATACGTATCGGTGCCGTATCCGCGCGTATTCGTATCCCATAAGTATCCGATACTTGACCGTAAAATTTTTTGGAGTATCGGTGCAACATATCATTTAATATATATATATCTATATATATATATATATATATATATATATATATAATTTTACACTAATTTTTGTCACAAATACAATTTTCACATAACATAAAAATATAATTAGTTTTACCTCTCCACATTTTGTAATTGTCTCTCCCTAACAACAGGTCTATCCATCTCGTTTCTCAAACGACTCGTTCTATTTCTATCGACTCTTCTTCTTTCACGTCTTACAGGATTGTGATTCAATTCAAATGTGGGTGGATCCTAGTACCGAATATCTGCAAGAGGACTAAATTTTCCCATGTAGGTTGCTGAGTATTGAGACATGCTATACCATGGTTGAATAAGTGTGGTAGGATCCAACGAATGATATTTGGCAGTACAAGTAGCATGGGAACATGGAATTCCAAAAATCGTCCATTTACTACAGGAACACTCATTTGTTGATATTCTGACAACTTGAACATTTTGTCCCCGACCTGGTCTTCCACCGGTCGCAACCGAAGCAGTTTGATCACGTACATCATATCCGGTAACACGATGCTCAATGGATTTTCTTGACCGTTGTTCATATTTTTGATATGCATAATCGGGCCATGGCTGATTCTTGTGAATCATACGTTGAGTTTTTGGTGACACGTTGAATAAAGTATTGAACGCACCTTTGAAGGGTCAATTGTACTATCGCGAAAATAGGTAGTCTTCGAGCACCCTTCAACACACCATTTAAGCATTCTGACATACTAGTAGTCATTACCCCACGACGCGAACCTCCATCGTGGGCTAAAGTCCATTTTTCCTTTGAAATTCCTGCCAAATATCTATATGCCAGAATATTTTTGTTTTTGATTGCCTCCATTGTGGCATCAAACTTACAATTCTGATGTTGTGTGCCTGCTTCCCATCATAGATCTTTCAAATGGATATTTTTAAAACGGTGCACACCATTAGGAGGTTGAAAAAGTGGTAGATCCTCAACTGCGCGCACAATTTCCTTATGTCTATCTGAAATAAGACATACACCGGTTACACAACGTATAACATGTCGACCGATATTCTCTAAGAACCATTTCCATGAGTCGTATGTTTCTTCATCAACAATCCCGAACGCTAACGGTAATATCTGATTGTTGGCATCCAGAGTGACGACGATCAACATTTTATGCTTATACTTGGTGTACAAATGAGTACCATCAACCCTAATGATTTTCCGACAGTGTTGAAACCCATCTATGCATGGCTTGAAAGCCCAAAATACATAATTCGATGTATTCACCGCTCGATTGTTAGACCTTAAATGCCTCCACTCCACAATTGTTCCAGTATTATACTTTGACAAAGCACCCATGTATTTTGAAAGTAGACGCACGGAGCTCTCCCATGTACCGTAAACATTTTCCACCGCACATTGCAAACTTCTCCATGCCTTCGTATACGCGATATCATAGCCATATTTATCTTCAACATTCTCCCGTACATACTTAATCTCATACGAAGGATCACATCGTACAATCTCCAACAATGTATTTGCCACCATATTATTGTCCAAGTTGTGGTGGTCTATGTAAGTAATCCAACAAGCATACAACGCAGCGGAATTTAAAATTTTGGATTACTAGACACTGGATCTATACATAGGGATTCATATCGGATAAAGGAATCAAAGGTCTCACCCTTGTAGCGTGTTTGAGCAGATTCCACGGAGCAGCACCACGTCCAACGACTTCTTCAAGTCACAAGCAAAACTTATCAAGTTTTGCCTCTACGGTATCCACACTATCAAATCGGGTGAAGGGATAGTCTAAGAACAAGTTGCTAGACTCGTTCTTAAACCGGAACAAGAAGCACACTCGATTCTAAATCGAACGATCGCCTCAATTCACCAAGTCTCTCTTCGGCTATCAAGGAAGAAACCGAGAGCTCCTTGAAATTCTTTGAGGCGGCCGTGAGCTTCCCTTGGGAGGTGGCCGAGAGCACCTTGCTTTTGTGGCTAGGTTTTGATGTCTCCCTTTAATCTAATTAATCACCTTGTACTTATATTATAAGATTTAATTAAGGTTTAAGGCTTTCTTAAAGCCTCATGGGCCCAAACCCATGATTTAATTAAATCCTTATAATCTTTTAATTAAGACTCTTCTTAATTAATTAATTCATCCAATGAATTTAATTTCCCTTCTCGATTTAATCTTTTGTGCGACCCGATAGGATCGTGTAATGTTGGTAGTGACATAAAATCTCATTTTATGTCGCAAGCAATGAGCGGTATCTAGCAACATATCAATGCTACCCAAATTACAAGAATGTCAATGACTCGACATAACCTAGGAACTTGTGATAATATTAACCATGTAACTTAATCCCTTTGTCCTTTGTGTTTAGATTGAACACGAGTCATGGAATAGTCATACTCGTATATTCAATCTTTATTTCTTGATCCCCAAGTAGAACTAGAATAAACGAATAAGCTCGATATCTCATATCGACTCATTCGAGCATGGCCATGCATTTTAGTTCTCACTTGATCAAGGGCCAAACACATCTCCTGTTATATAGGAGGGACAAATCCTATCTCGATCAGTCAACATCCCTCAACATAATTCGTAGTGTATCCAATAACCGCCTTTATAGTTTACCCTGTTACGGGTAACGTTTGACAATATCAAGATACATAACTCCTTATGTTGGGATCTCTGATGATCACAAGTCGTAAGGATTAAATACATTATTATCACTATGAGAATTGCATATGACAATCATATAACTATCCATGTTGCATTCTCATGATGGGTCTGTCCAGTACATCGTTCTCTAACATGTACCCATGTGTTGATTTGATATCTCATATCAATGAACAGTTCATCAATCAACACATACTAGTCTCTACGTATTATCATTATCCCTATTCATGATAATACTTGACTATGGACATCTTTAAGAATAATACAATATTATTCTAAGGACATTAACATATATATTAATTCATATTGCACAGTTAAACGAATAATATATAATAATGAATTGCCATTCATAAAATCATATTACATTGTATGTCATAAACAATCATCTAATGATATGTCTTAGGGCATATCCAAACAAATCTCCCACTTGCACTAAGACCACTCAGACATATACCTAATGCCTAGAGATCTAGTATGACGATCATGCTTCTGCTGTGACAGTGGCTTCGTCAATGGGTCAGATACATTATCATCTGTTGGTACTTTGCATATTTTAACATCTCCCCTTTCAACGATTTCTCGAATGAAATGAAAGCGCCGAAGTATGTGCTTGGATCTTTGGTGAGATCTAGGTTCCTTAGCCAATGTGAACGCTCCATTGTTGTCACAATAGAGTTCTATCGGATCTTTAATGCTAGGCACCACTCCAAGTTCAGAAATGAACTTCCTAATCCAAACAGCTTCCTTTGCTGCATCCGAGGCAGCAATATACTCAGCTTCCGTTGTAGAATCGGCTACTGTTTCTTGCTTTGAACTCTTCCAGCTCATAGCACCTCCATTTAGGCAATACACATATCCAGATTGCGATCGAAAATCATCTTTGTCGGTTTGGAAGCTTGCATCAGTGTAACCCATTACATTGAGCTCTTCCTCACCTCCATAAATCAAGAATGTATAGTTCTTCTCAAGTACTTCAGGATATTCTTGACAGCAATCCAGTGACCTTCACCTGGATCAACTTGATATCTGCTCGTCATGCTCAAAGCATACGATACATCGGGACGAGTATATATCATGGCATACATGATAGATCCAATAGCTGACGCATATGGAATCTTACTCATGCGTTGTCTCTCATCTGGTGTTGAAGGACACTGTTCCTTCGAGAGAGATATATACCATGTGTCATAGGCATAAATCCTTTCTTTGATTCTTGCATGCTAAACCTTTTAAGCACTTTGTCTATGTATGTACTTTGACTTAGGCCGAGAAGTCTTCTTGATCTATCTCTATAGATCTTGATTCCTAATACATAGGTGGCTTCTCCCAAGTCTTTCATCGAAAAGCAATCCCCTAGCCAAATCTTTACAGATTGTAAGGCAGGGATATCATTCCCAATGAGAAGTATGTCATCTACATACAACAATAGGAAAATGATTACGCTCCCACTGACCTTCTTGTAGACACAAGGTTCATCTTCGTTTTTGATAAAACCAAACTCTTTGATTGCATCATCAAAACGAAGATTCCAACTCCGAGAAGCTTGCTTCAATCCATAAATGGATCGTTGTAGCTTGCATATCTTTCCAGCATCCTTTGGATCGGCAAAACCCTCGGGCTGTGTCATGTACACATCCTCGAGCAGATTTCCATTAAGGAAAGCTGTTTTGACATCCATCTGCCAGATTTCATAATCATGAAATGCAGCTATTGCAAGTAAGATCCTTCTGGATTTAACCATGGCCACTGGTGAAAAGGTTTCATCATAGTCAATACTGTGAATTTGTTTGAATCCTTTTGCAACCAGCCGACCTTTATAGGTTTGTACATTACCATCCATATCGGTCTTTTTCTTGAAAATCCATTATCACCCTATGGGTCGTACCCATTCAGGTGGATCAACCAAAGTCCATACTTGGTTTGCATACATGGATTCCATCTCAGATTTCATGGCCTCTTGCCATTTCTCAGAATCAGTGCCCATTATAGCTTGTTGATAAGATGACGGCTCATCCTCATCAATAAGTAGTAAGTCACCTTGTTGAGTCACAAGAAATCCCTATCTCTGTGGCTCCCGGTGTTCTCTTACAGACCTACGCTGGGCTTGTGTCTCTTGAGCAGGTACTTCTTACACAACAGCTTGCGGTGCCTGCTCTGTTTCCATCTCAATCTCAGGTTCAGTGTTTTCTTGTGGTTGAACTTCACTAAATTCTATTTTTCTCCCACTGGTTTTTCTAGAAATAAATTCTCTTTCAAGAAATACACCAGTCCGAGCAACAACTACTTTGTTCTCGGTGGGATAACAGAAATAGTATCCTTTCGTTTCCTTAGGATACCCCACAAATAAACACTTAACAGATTTGGGTCCAAGTTTGTTAGTGGCGTGACGTCTAACGAAAGCCTCACAACCCCAAATCTTCATAAAAGACATACTAGGACGCTTCCCAGTCCATATCTCATATGGTGTCTTTTCCACTGATTTAGATTGAATACGGTTCAGTAAGAAAATCGTTGTTTCTAGAGCGTGTCCCCAAAACGATATCGGAAGATCTGCATGACTCATCATTGATCTAACCATGTTTAACAAGGTTCGATTTCTCCTCTCGGATACACCATTCCATTGTGGAGTATACGGAGGAGTGAGTTGTGGGACTATCCCACACTCTTTTAGATAGTCATGAAACTCATGTCTTAAGTATTCACCTCATCGATCTGATCGAAGGATTTTGATACTTTTGCCAAGTTGGTTTTGTACTTCATTCTTGAAATCTTTAAACTTTTCAAAGGTTTCATGCTTATGCTTCATTAGGTACACATACCCATATCTACTGAGGTCATCAGTAAATGTAACGAAGTATTGAAAACCACATCTAGCTTGTGTACTTATTGGTCCACATACATCACTATGTATTAGTCCCAATAAAACATTTGCCCTTTCAACATGTCCCTTGAAAGGGGCTTTAGTCATCTTGCCCATTAAACAAGATTCGCATGTTTCATATGATTCAAAATCAAATGAATCTACTACTCCATCCTTATGAAGTTTAGATATGTGGTTCTCGTTTATGTGGCCCAAGCGACAATGACAGAGATAAGTCGGATTACAATCATTATTTTTAATCCTTTTAGTATTTATGTTATAGATAGGCATATCAAGATTTAATAAACAAAGATCATTCACCATTTGTGCACTAGCATAAAACATATCATTTAAATAAATAGAACAACAATTGTCCTTTATTATAAATGAAAACCCACACTTGTCTAAACAAGAAATAGAAATTATGTTTTTGGTAATGGATGGCACAAAATAACAGTCTTTTAAAATCAACGATAAACCAGAAGGCAAAGATAAATAATAATCTCCTATAGCTAATGCAGCAACTCTTGCTCCATTTCCAACTCGGAGATCAACTTCGTCTTTCGCCAACAATCTACTCTTTTTGAGGTCCTGCACATTTACACAAATGTGAGATCCACATCCAGTATCTAATACCCATGATGAAGAAGTAGATAAATTGACTTCTATAACAAAAATACCTGAAGTGGAAGTCACACTTCCTTTCTTTAGATCCTCCAGATATACTTTGCAGTTTCTTTTCCAATGGCCGGTCTCACCGCAATGGAAACAGTTCCCTTCCTTCGCTATCCCTCCCTTTGGTTTCAGTGCAGATGACTTTGGCTTAGATTTAACAAAGACCTTCTTGTTCTTCTTGAAGCTCTTAGCTTTAGTCTTTCCTTTGCTCTTATTCACAATAAGAACATTTGTAGGTTTAGACTTCTTGCTATTTGCTTCAAAAGTTCTAAGCATGCCAAGTAACTGTGGTAGTGTCTTTTCTATTTCAATCATATTGTAATTTAAGACAAATTGACTGAAGCTTTCAGGCAACGATTGCAAGATCACGTCAGTGGCCAACTCTTGGTCCAAAGGAAAACCAATCTTCTCCAGATTCTCAATATACCCAATCATCTTGAGTACATGAGTACCAACCAGACTTCCTTCCACCATTCTACACTGGAATAACGCCTTAGAGACGTCATACCTCTCTTGTCTTGCTTGTTGTTGGTACAGTTGCTTAAGGTGCTCGATCATATCAAACGCCTCCATTTCCTCATGTTGGTTCTGAAGCTCAGAGTTCATGGTGGCAAGCATAAGGCACCCAACATCAAGTGCGTCACTTTGATGCTTCTTGTAAGCATCTTTATCGGCTCTTGTAGCCGTTAGGGGAGGTTCCTCAGCAGGTAAGGGTTTCTCTAGGACATATTGTTTCTTTTCTTGTTTGAGGACTATCCTCAAGTTCCTATGCCAGTCTAGGAAATTTGTCCCATTTAATTTGTCCTTCTCAAGGACCGATCGCAGTGATAAAGTGCTTGTTACGTTGTTAGTTGCCATGGATATCTACAATATAAATATGCAAAATAAGTTTATGGTTTAATCATTTAACATGGTCTTATATTAAATGATACTCCCACTATTTTGTTTAAAAAATATCAACCCTCGAAACCTTTAGTGGGCCAAGATCCACATTTCGCCTAATCTTGAGTTAGCTTTGGCTAATCGCCCAAGACTCGGTTATTTAGGTAGACAACACTTTGTCAATTACATCACATGTAATTCTTGGATAGTTGGACGAACAACACTTTGTTCAATTCATCAAATGAATTATAATCCAACCCATGCCTCTAAGTTCCCAATCCTATTGAGATAACCTAGTTAAGTCGTACCCAATTTAAAGTATAACGGATATCACTTTTATCCTTTCGCGCCTTACTAAGATTGCCACGGTGCTTTGCTTTGGCAAACAAACACATGTACAATCGAAGTTTTTGACGAGTACTTTTAATTTTGGAAGGCATCTAAAACTTAATATTTTAGAGGGATTTATTGATCTCATGATTAGTTTGATAATTTAAAATATGTCCACTAATATAGTTGTATACATATCTACATATATGTGTTATACAATTATCAATCTAAAACATAAGATAAATCATGCATCAACATACATAATTAAACGTGACATGGTTATAGCCCCTACTAACGATTTTCTCAAGCCAATGAGAAAGTCCTAAGAGTCAACCTAAGGTAACTTCACAAGCATCTTCCTTTGGCTCCAATTTGTGAATGGCCTCCTCATCCCGACACAATGCTCCATCTTCATTGATCACCATCAACAATTAAACTATACTATTTACAAGATATAGAATTCCTCGATTCACATTCGAGGGGAACATAGGGGAGGGATAACATTTAGAATAAAATAGAGAAGGCACGACACGCATGTCGTATTATAAAGCACAAACATTCACAAATCCTATCTAATAGGTCAAAGGGCTACCATGCACCATGCTCAAACAACACATAAAGCATGCTTTAACATTTAATTAATTAAATTTTAAACATTTTAAATTTAATTCTAATTAAAACTGTAAAATAGAATTTTGAAAAATTATCGTACGCTCGGGACATCACATGCCACGAACTTAATGCGACTTAAAAGGAATCAAGATGGTTTTAGAAAAACCCTAGCTAAAAGGCGACGACGGCCGAGCCAATGCACGGCTACTAGGGTTCAAAACCCTAGCCGTCATGAGCTAGCCGTCACGAGCCAATGGGTTCTAAACCCTAGCAAAGGGGCGACGATGGCCGAGCCCATGCACGGCTACTAGGGTTCAAAACCCTAGCCGTCATGAGCTAGCCGTCACGAGCCAATGGGTTCTAAACCCTAATCAAGTTTCGACACTTCCATGCACAATTATTAGCCACAACGGCTAAACCATCTCGAGCCAAGGGTTCGAAAACCCTAGCCCTCATGTGGCTAGCCGTGTGTCATTTGTGATGGTGATGGCCGAACCCACGTGATATATGGTTCGATTTTAGCCTTCTTGTATCATTTACAATAATTCGCCAATTTATATCAAATATAATTTCATGACAATTTCACAAATTCAATTTAATTCATATCATATATGAATTATACAGTTTTAAAGCATGCAATACAAAATTAAATATGATTAAACTATTTAACCACATAAATCCGATATGAGCCTTGAACCTGGCTCTGATACCACTGTAAGTAATCCAACAAGCATACAACGCAGCGGAATTTAAAATTTTGGATTACAAGACACCGGATCTATACATAGGGATTCATATCGGATAAAGGAATCAAAGGTCTCACCCTTGTAGCGTGTTTGAGCAGATTCCACGGAGCAGCACCACGTCCAACGCCTTCTTCGAGTCACAAGCAAAACTTATCAAGTTTTGCCTCTACGGTATCCACACGATCAAATCGGGTGAAGGGATAGTCTAAGAACAAGTTGCTAGACTCGTTCTTAAACCGGAACAAGAAGCACACTCGATTCTAAATCAAACGATCGCCTCAATTCACCAAGTCTCTCTTCGGCTATCAAGGAAGAAACCGAGAGCTCCTTGGAATTCTTTGAGGCGGCCGTGAGCTTCCCTTGGGAGGTGGCCGAGAGCACCTTGCTTTTGTGGCTAGGTTTTGATGTCTCCCTTTAATCTAATTAATCACCTTGTATTTATATTATAAGATTTAATTAAGGTTTAAGGCTTTCTTAAAGCCTCATGGGCCCAAACCCATGATTTAATTAAATCCTTATAATCTTTTAATTAAGACTCTTCTTAATTAATTAATTCATCCAATGAATTTAATTTCCCTTCTCGATTTAATCTTTTGTGCGACCCGATAGGATCTTGTAATGTTGGTAGTGACATAAAATCTCATTTTATGTCGCAAGCAATGAGCGGTATCTAGCAGCACATCAATGTTACCCAAATTACAAGAATGTCAATGACTCGACATAACCTAGGAACTTGTGATAATATTAACCATGTAACTTAATCCCTTTGTCCTTTGTGTTTAGATTGAACACGAGTCATGGAATAGTCATACTCGTATATTCAATCTTTATTTCTTGATCCCCAAGTAGAACTAGAATAAACGAATAAGCTCGATATCTCATATCGACTCATTCGAGCATGGTCATGCATTTTAGTTCTCACTTGATCAAGGGCCAAACACATCTCATGTTATATAGGAGGGACAAATCCTATCTCGATCAGTCAACATCCCTCTACATAATTCGTAGTGTATCCAATAGTCGCCTTTATAGTTTACCCAGTTACGAGTAACGTTTGACAATATCAAGATACATAACTCCTTATGTTGGGATCTCTGATGATCACAAGTCGTAAGGATTACATACATTATTATCACTATGAGAATTGCATATGACAATCATATAACTATCCATGTTGCATTCTCATGGTGGGTCTGTCCAGTACATCGTTCTCTAACATGTACCCATGTGTTGATTTGATATCTCATATCAATGAACAGTTCATCAATCAACACATACTAGTCTCTACGTATTATCATTATCCCTATTCATGATAATACTTGACTAGGGACATCTTTAAGAATAATACAACATTATTCTAAGGACATTAACATATATATTAATTCATATTGCACAGTTAAACGAATAATATATAATAATGAATTGCCATTCATAAAATCATATTACATTGTATGTCATAAACAATCATCTAATGATATGTCTTAGGGCATATCCCAACAGTCTATACCAACATTACTCGAGATACATGTGTGAGGACCCACCATACTTCGTTAATTTCCAAAAACCCAATTTGGGCTTCAAAGACGCTCATAGACCCCATTTACACCTTAAAGCAGGAAAGTCTTTTTGCACCGTAATTTCCATAGAGTACGTGTGCTATCCATAGAGTACGTGTGCTATCCACAACACAATACTCACGCCTGACAACTCTAACAGAGTAATCTTTCACATATGCAATCAGATCTTTCTTATCCTTGAAAATCATGTTCACGGACAGCTCTCCTACCTCCGGGTTGTAATATCGAGTTCGCAATCTAGAAGGTACATCAATCGAATCAGGAACCTGCTCTTCGTTGACCGCATTAAAAAATGGTGGCATTTCAATCGTGCTTGGCAAAAATGGTGTGTCTTGCACATGTCTCCGACCATAAGGTGGTTTGTGAGATGTTGTCTCTTTACCGGGAAATGCATGGACATTATCATCGTCTTCATCATGCATCTCATCAGCCTCATTACCGTGTTCTCCAGAATCACTCGATGAATTATCAGGTTCACTATCACTCATGTAAACATCTCGATGACTATCTCCGTGTACGTCATGTGTGGCTGGCCCATCAGTTGCTGCCATTATAATTGTATGCTCCGAACCACCAACATCAGGATCAAATACATTATGAATTGGTGTAATTTCTTCTCGTAATCCCCAAACTTCTGCTGTCTTTGGCCAATATGTAGGATTTTCTTTAGAAGAGGCGGTTATATATTGATCCCAAGGTCCACTTCCATGCTCGAAATAAGGATAATTTTGTTGCTCAACATCTCGACCGCTTGAAGTAGAAGGTTGATCATGGACCACCATATTGCTCAATCCTTCAGTGACATATGGAAGATTTGATTCTGACCCTTCAAGACCAAAATCATGATTACTTGCCTCTATATCGACGTACAAATGCAGCATCTGCATATTGGGACATTTCATTATAAATTGTAGAACATCATCATCTACAATATTGATTGGTATTTCATTCCAAGACGATTTCTCCATGAATGCATATTTGGTTGACATTTTGATATTAAACATCGTTGGGTCGATGTTTAACTTTCTACGTGCTAGTTGAATCGAATCAAATCAAATAAAATAATAGAACGTGAAATTCTAATCAGTCTGACTGGTGGAATGCTATATTCGACCGATCCGTTTCCAATAATTGTATTACCACCAAAATATAGCAGCATGAAAATCGAATCCATTTTGAACAAACTAAGAAATATTTTAATTCACACTTTTGATGTACCGAAAAAAATTGAAGAGAAAAAAACGAAGAGGAAATTTGTTTGAAGAATTGTGTGTCGAAAACATTTTATCTTCATATTATTTATACATAATTCGGATACTAATTTTCGTAAAAGTTCACGGGTAAAACATTTCATATATAATATGATTAATTTTTGTATGTAAAAATGTAAGATTATAAATGAAAATTTATGCGTACACAAACAGACGAAAATTGTAAGAACAGATACACGATAGAAGGAGGTGAGAAGGGACGTATACGTTGACTATGGGAAGAGACATAAAGGAGATAGGAAGAGACGTACAACCAACCAAAACACGGGCAACCAACCAAGACACAGCGGGCACAGTACTAATGAGTAGCCGCTTCACCAGTGGGCGGTTACTCATTAGTGAGTAGCCGCTTCACGGTGAAGCGGCTACTCAACGTTTTAAAGCCGCTCTTTCAAGTCGCGGTTTGAGGTATATTTGCAATACCTCACATTTCGATGTATTTTCGAAAAAAAAATTCAAATTATTTTTTAAAAAAATCAGAATTATCACTAGCTATAAACCTTCACCATGTGAAGCAGCTACTCAATTGAGTAGCCGCTTCACCGTAAAGCGGCTACTCAACGTTTTAAAGCCGCTCTTTCAAGTCGCGGTTTGAGGTATATTTGCAATACCTCAAATTTCGATGTAGTGAACAAAAAAATTCAAATTAGTTTTTTAAAAAATCCGAATTATTACCAGCTATAAACCTTCACCCTGCTCGATGTCCAGTCGTATGTGACGGGTCTACACACAAATCAAATATTAGTGACATGATATCTCAATATCTTATCATCAACAATTCTAATCACATTTCTTATGAAAATATATCATATAATCCATTTAGGCATGTCATAAATCAAAATAACAAAATGTAACAAAATCCCATATTTTACACTGCCCATTCGATCAGTGATTATGGTCGATCGATCGCCCAACCTTCCTCGATCGATTGCCCGTCTCGCTCGATCGATCGCCCAAGACAGAAATTTTTATCAGCAACGACCGATCGATCGGCGCAAGGTACTGATCGATCGGTGAACCCTGTTGCCCAAAAATTCGTCCCTTTTTCACCATGTTTTGCTCAATCTTCCATCTTTACTCACAAACAACTCATCACATATGTATTCACCCACACATACAACATCAACACAGCAAAATTACTTTCATCCTTCTTTTCACATAAGATTTCATCAACAATAACAAGTTACCATAATTTATCAAACCTAAACACACCACAAACTTACACCATAAAAGCATAAGAATTTCTCCTTCTGAAACATATGTGGAAGGTAAAAAAAATGACTTACCCAAAGCTTTCCTGCACTTTGATACCAATTTGATGAAAAATTGGTCCAGAATCAGAAATGAAAGAGAAGAGAAATGAGGTTTTGAAGTTGATCGTTATCTGATTATATTTCAGAATTGGGAATTTCTTTTGTGCCATTTGCAACTCAATCCCTTAGTTTTAATCATCTCTCAAATTGGCCCCACCATAACTTGCAATTTAATCATTTCCAATGTCCAGAATGCATTTAAGTCCTTAATGTCTATCCAAGTTCACTTTGTTACTTATTTCATTCATTTTTGTTATTCCTATCATGTCCTACATAAATAAAACATCTTTCATATGTTCATTAAGCATGATATCATATAGAATATCACACTTCAATGATGAATATTCATATAAAAATCAAATCTTTTGTGAATCAATGAAATAGATGATAATATCCAAGGTAGAGTCGACTGATACCAAGAATCGCTTTCATTACTTTAATCTTTGCTTTTAACTTTAATTAGTATAATTCACTACTCACAACCCCATTGTTTTATTTATTGTTTTGCTTTTTATTTTCATTAACACAAGAATTCACACCTCCTCGTGGGATCGATCCCTACTCACACTACTACATTTTTGTTATGAATCTTGATGGTTGAGTGGGGATAAGTTAGGCGTACATGATAAGAGCTACCAAATTTTGGTCGTTGCTAGGGAGGCGTTGTATATTTTTGTTTTACTATTTTCTGTTTTCTTATTTATTTCTCTTTCTTTTTTGTTCTTTGTTTCCCCATAGTGCTACGTTGGTTTCGTGTTTACAGGTGAACATCTAATCTCGAACCACTGAGGCACACTGATTGCCATGGCGGAATATAGTAGCTTGGACGAATTGGATTATCTTGTGCACCAACTTGGCGTAAGGAATGGACAAAGTGCATACAACTCTAGTTAGAGTGATCATCTCAATCTCAATAGACAATCAATGGATGATCCCACCTCCACCCTACATGCAATCCAACCTACCGCCATACATACCACAATATCTGGCATGGCCACAACAACCTTAAAACCATACCCCTGGTGAGTCTTTAGAGGATCTTGTTTCAAACTTAATGATAGTACTTTGCAATTTTAACAGGAACTTAGGGATAGTACTCAGAATTTCAGTAACCATATAGAGCAACTAATAAGATCGACCGATCGAATAGCAGCACAAATATCAGACGATATATTCTCCCAAACGATAGAGCATCAAAGGGAGACCATGATTGCAGTCGAATCATGGAGTGGTGAAGAAGTGGAGACTATGGAGAAGGTGGTACTGACGCCACCCGAGCTAGAAGAGGAGACATATGTGACAATAGCAGAAAATGAGCTTGTACATCCTACAACTACGAAAGATGTGTTTCCAATCGAGAGCTATGTTGAATACCTAGGTGAGTCATGTGTTGTGGAAGAGAAGGCAACAAAAGAATACTGTGATGAAATGGATCTTTGGCATGATTTTTTCGAAGACAACATCATCTTGGACAGTGGCACAGAGGTAGAAACTCCAGAAACATTGGTATTGGGCCCATCAATACTTGAAGAACAAACAGAGGTAGAGGTGGATGACAAGGAATCTCACCGGACTGAGATTCCCAAAGATACGTCCCCGCCCCTTTTCGAACCTGAATTTATACGATTCCTAGGAAGAATGTGGGAATCAAATGGCTTTGTGACACTTTTCAAAAAGGCAAGGTAAACATTTCTTTCCTTGATACTATCAAATTCCATGAATCGTGCACTAAGAATTTTCCATGAATCGTGCACTAAGAATAGGGACAACAAGTAAAAGGATGCCATGAGGTAGATCTTGGTCGAACTGACTTCTTCGGAGGAAGGCGACATAGTGAAAAGACAAAAACCCTCCAAGATGTGCAATGTGAATAAGCATCACCTTAAGCGAGAGGACTGGCGTCTGGCCATTGACGTAAAACAAAAGCGCTACGTGGGAGGCAACCCAAGGGGAGTTAGTTTTCTTTTTGGTTTTTTGGTTTTATTGCTTTCTTAGTTTAATCTCTCTTTCCTTGCAATTTTGACTTACATTGGGGACAATGTAAGATTTAAGTATGAGGGAGGGATTAGTAATGTGTTATTGCTTTCTTATTTTAAAAAAAAAATTGAAAAATTTGCAATTTTTTTGAGCACATAGTTAGTAATGAACTTAGACTTTTGAATCACTAGCACATGATGAAACCTATTTGAAGTCATGTATACTTTTGAACATAAATGAATTGCTAACCTTGGAACACTTTGAACTCTAATGCAAATTATGTTTTGGTATAGCAGTTGAATATTTTGAACACGATAGTCATGACTTGTGAAGTGTGCATAGCTAAGTGAAATTGTGTGAATTTCGTGATAGTCTGATGAAGTCTCTGATACATGCTAGAACTTAACTACATGCTCTTTGAGGCATATGTCTAGACTACTTGTGAACATGAAAGTGATATAGGCGATCTTTGATGCGTTTGAGCCTTTCAAGCCTACCATATAAACAAAATCATCACTCATACCATTTTTGAGCTTTAATGTAAAAGAATGGTTGTGTGCTAAGCATACAAACAACCAATATTCAACATTCTTTGACTAGCCTATCATCGACCATAATGAGCCTAGTACGATTTTTAAATCCATACCTTGGAAGAGAGTATGATGTATCTATTTACATGCACTTGTTATCAATGATTCGTATATTTTTGAGAGCTTTATTGTCAAAGAATGAGATGCATGAAAGAAAAGAGATACCTTGAAAAACAATTACCAAAAATATGACTCCAATGGGAGTCGAGGCACAAAAGAAAAAGAAATTGAAATAAACCTTGCAAAAATGAACAAGGTTTGAACCAATCATGCATGAAGAGAAGTTTATATTGTGCATATCATTATACTCTCTTGTTTGATACATCTTTACCCTTTCTTTCATAACTCAATACCTAGGCCAAGCTACAAGCTAATAAAGACCTACTTGATTTTGTTTGCAAGTGACTAAGATAGTGGAGAAGAGTGTGCAAGTGAGCTTATACTTGTGTCAGCTATTGTGGGTTTGCATTTATTGGATCAATAATTTGCGCATGACACTTGTTTATGACCACATACACACGTTTGCTGTTTTGTTGGGTGTGAAATGTCTAGGGATTGAACTTGTTCCACTCTCATTCATGATAGAATTCTAACTCATTCCTTCTCCTCCTATAAATACCCCACAACCTCTAGGTCTTACATACACCTTACCTTAGACTAAATATCAAATTTAGATTTAGTTTTAACATCTCATCGTAATTTTGAAGGGGGGTAGGAAGATCGAAGCGAAGGCGGGCGTGACGATTTCGACTAGTGGAGATCCCAACAGTTCGTTTAGTTTTTTTTATGTTTCTAGATATATTTTTATTATTTTTATTTTTTATGAGTAGTGATAAGTGCGTAATTGCACTTATATTTTATTATCTTTTCTTATACTTTTATTTTGGTATTCGAGCAGAATTACGCCATTTGTTGTTGTTTTTGATATTTTGTAGGAATCCAAGGAATTAAGCATTTTATTACTAAAAGATGATGAGAAATACGTAAATTTGACAAGAATTCAAATTGGGACTCAACGGTGAAATAATCATGCACCGGGAAATGTCAATTGGCAAGGAAATATTATATTATATTATATTATAATATAATATATTATATATGGGTTATGGAAGGATAAGGAGAAAGAGGAAAGATATTGAAATAAAATAAGAGGAGATACACTCAGATAAGGAAAAGAAAGAAAGATGGAAGGAGGATTTTCCTTGGACAAAAGAAACGTACAAAATACGGGAGGAGATTTACGAAGGGATATTGACAATTCAGAATCATAAAGAAGAGAGAGGAGGATTTACGGAGGGATTGATTTTGACGTAAAGATATTCATACACGTAAGAAGCAAGCGAGAGATTGAAGGAGGCGATAAAAAGAGACGCACGTACAGTTTGAGACAGAGGACTTCACGTAAAGCAAGCGAAAATCTTTAGACATGAACAGACGATAAGAGGAGACCGAGAGTGAACCAAGAAGGGGAGGAGGTCAATCGAGGCGGTGTGCGTACAACAAAGGGTAGAGATTTTGACAACGGAGAAGACGACGGCGACTATCGGAGATGGAGGGCCATCATCCAATTCGTTTGATTATCTTTTCCCTTATGTTTATGATGATTAAAGACATGTCTATGTGTTTATCTAATGTATTCATGAACTAATTTATTATTCTAGGGTTAGATGAATCTTGACTTGAAACTGTGTCGTTGATTATTGATTGAATATATTTTGGTTTTCCATATGGTTTATTTATGTTTTCCTGTTCTTAATGCTTTTAATCTACTGGCCATGGATTGAATGATGTTATATTTGTGATCTATCACTCGGGAGAGGGGGTTATAAATAGGAAAGAAGGAATTCATATCGTGGTAGTTATATTGTTCGAGAGGCCTATAACTCCATAGAATTCGATAAAGGAATTACTGCGCATTTACAATTGTTTGATAATTGATCTTAGATAGGGATATCAAGATTGATGTTAGATGATTACTTCTGCTTAACACTCGGGAGAGGGAGTAGAAAATAAATAATAATTCTTGGCTAGTAAACTAGGAAAACACGACATAGTGGATAGTTGAGTGAAGTCGTACCTCTAGAATCCGTTCTCATTGATTTTCTCCACTTAAATTCTTCATATTGTTAATTTATAATTTTTTTTAGTAGATTAGTTTAATAATTATACTTTTGATTGTCTAAATAAAGTCGAGACTATTCTAATTACAGTACTTGGTGTAACTTAATTTTCAATCCCTGTGGGTTCGACATCCGTATTTTAAAATTCTATACTAAAACTTGACACCGTACACTTGCGGTACGTTTTACACGCATCAAGTTTTTGGCGCCGTTGCCGGGGATTGATATAATTTTGTCTACTGATACTGTTACCATGTAGTCTTGATTTTAATTTAGAATTTTAATTTTTTTGTTTTAATTTTATTTTTATGATGTTTTTCTTGTGAGGTACTTGGAGATTTTTCATCAGCAAGTTTCCACAAGCTTTGCCCAACAACCGTATGAACCATTCTATGCAGCTTCAGAAAGATTCAATCACGGCTTTTCAAACTACGCTCCTCTTCAATCTTTCTACAGTGGATTGGATGCGAACACACAAGAATGTGTATTTAATGGATTTTTGACAACTGGTAGTCCCATATATTGTAGAGATGATGACAGGGTGCACCTGTTTAACGATATGCCAAATTTCGACTATCAGTGGCATTGTGATCCTTCACTGCATGGTTGGAGTCACCAATATCCACCAGAGCATCATTACCCTCATTTTACACACCAACCATTCGAGCATCAAGGAGAGGATGAGTATAGTTCTGATAAAGTCTCTCAGTTGGAGGATATTTTGCGCAAATTCGGGGCATCATCTGAACCAAAGATTGAAAATCACACCAACTCCAGAAGTCGCATTGAGCAGCATATAGAGACATTTTTAGCGAGATGCAAAGAGGTTGAGATGAGATATACTAATCAAGGGGTGACAAATCAGGTGTGGTCACTTGATGATGATCATTCAACCAACCAAGTTTGGGAGATGATCCTACTCATGCGGAAGATTCAAGGGAATATGAGCATTTTCAAGTTCTTGACGAATTCCCGTGTCAAGATGAGCCTAGCGTGACGTTGGAAGATGAGCATATTTTTTGAAAATAGTGAGGAGCACTCATCGATGGTGATGTCTTATATGCCATATGTGGATCCGTTCTTCCCACTGATGCCAACTTCACCATATTACGTCCTCCACGAGATGAAGCCAAGCTTAGAATCTTTCTCCCATGCTTATCAATTTTTGATGGACGTTGTTGGAGCTACGAATGTTAATTGTCAGTATCTTGCCAAGCTTGAGGGCATACACAACCAAGACCCATATGTAGTGTCATATGATACTTACTATGGGCGGAAGCCGCTATTTGATGGTTGCTTCGCATGGTCTGGCTGAAGACTTGAAACAAAGCGCTTCTTGGGAGGCAACCCAAGCCTTATATCCTTTTTATTTTATTTTAGTTTTTAATTTCGGTATTTCATTTTATATTAGCTTGTCTTAGTCAGAGCCGCTGATCATTAGTTTTCCCATTGCAGGTCTATACTGATGCGGAGGTCCCTATCATCATCTTCTCACCATACCCATGAGCATGAGATGGACGACGATTACTGACGATCGTCGTCGCAGGTAGGTGTTGTCCCTTATTTTATACGTTGTATGGTACATTGAGGACAATGCACGATTTTAAGTTTGGGGGGTGTTTAAACATTGAAGATGTTTTGTTTCCTGGATTCCTATGTGTGTTGTGTTTTGTGTTTTTTTTTAGTCATTTTTTTTTCTTTTTGTGTCATAAGTCGTGATTTGAAGTAATTGTGAAGGCCGATGATGAAGAATTGAGCTTATTTGTGAAAATTTTAAAATTTTTGTTCACTTTGCTCTTGAGTTTCACACATTCATGCACTAGGGACCATGACCATTTGATTAATCAATGTTGATTTGAATGAACACAAATATGATATAGGTAATTCTTGATAGTATTTTGGGCCTTTATTCATTGATATAAATTTGCCATAGTAGCCCATTTGAGCTTAAATGTAAAAGAATGAGAATTGAATTGTTGCAATATATTTTATAATCTCATTCAAATTTGTTTCTTATATCACCTTGGTTTTGAGATACCATTTGAGCACGCTGGTCAAATTATATAAGTTATTTGTGAATTGAGAGTAATCTAGAACTTGCTTTAGTACCCTTTGAGACGAAATACGGATGTTATGTGGCTTAGGAATGATTTAGGCAATTTTTGATTCGTTTGAGCCTTTGAAGCCACCAAATGATATCATTTTTTATCCCTAGCTACATTTTGAGCTTATTGAAAATCGAATGGCATGTGCTTAGGCACATAATAACCTCCATTCGGCATCATTTCAAAATCCCACATCGACCACCTTGTTGAAAGCTTATACACTATTTCCTACCCTCAAGTGAGTAAGACCATATTGCACTTTAAAATTTCAAATATCCCCCATCTTCCTAATTGAAAAATATAAGGGGGATAACAATGAAAAAAGGGCATTGATGCATTAAAAAAAAAATTTGTTGAAGATGTGAAGAAATAAGTGATTGAAATAATGAGAAAAATATGAGGTGAATGGTGAGGCGGATGAGAAAGGAGGGTGAATTGAAAAGAAAAAACCGATGAATCATCAATAGAAGGAATCGAAATTGAGATGAGAGTGTGCAACATGGTTATATATAACTTACTCTATTGCTTTGAATATCCAATCTTTTTATTGTAGCCATGAGCCAAGGCCTTACATTATAATCCAATTAAGATCTATTGACCGAGCCACATTCGTCTAATATACTAGTGGAGAAGGTTACGAATTGTAAGCCTATCTCGAGAAACACTTGTAATGAATATGCATTTGACATCGACACACACGTCTCTCTACTTGATTTTATGCCTTGTTCATTGTTTGTCAAAGTAATATACTTTTATGAACAATGCAAATGTACCAATACCTTGCAAAGTCCTATTGATTTGTGTGAGTAAAGATTGCTTTAATGGTTAAATGGAAGTTGTAACACACACACACTTGAGAACTCTTGAGTAGAAGCGATATGCATACTTGACGTGAAATTTTTAGACCATTGATCTTCGAGGCCAATTTGCAATTACAACTTTTATGACTTGCGTTAGTTGTGTTTTTCTTTATTTCTTTTCTTTCTTAGTCTTTTTTTATGTCTATTTTGCTCGGGACTAGCAAAGTATAAGTTTTTGGGAATTTGATAAGTGCATAATTGCACTTATATTTTATTCTCTTTTCTTATACTTTTATTATGGTATTCGAGCAGAATTACGCCATTTGTTGTTGTTTTTGATATTTTGTAGGAATCCAAGGAATTAAGCATTTTATTACTAAAAGATGATGAGAAATACGTAAATGTGACAAGAATTCAAATTGGGACTCAACGGTGAAATAATCATGCACCGGGACATGTCAATTGGCAAGGAAATATTATATTATAATATAATATAATATAATACATATGGGTTATGGAAGGATAAGGAGAAAGAGGAAAGATATTGAAATAAAATAAGAGGGGATACACTCAGATAAGGAAAAGAAAGAAAGATGGAAGGAGGATTTTCATTGGACAAAAGAAATGTACAGTACAGTTTGAGACAGAGGACTTCACGTAAAGCAAGCGAAAATATTTAGACGTGAACAGACGATAAGAGGAGATGGAGAGTGAACCAAGAAGGGGAGGAGATCAATCGAGACGGTGCGCGTACAATAAAGGGTAGAGATTTTGACAACGTAGAAGGCGACGACGACTATCGGAGACGGAGGGCCATCATCCAATTCGTTTGATTATCTTTTCCCTTATGTTTATGATGATTAAAGACATGTCTATATGTTTATCTAATGTATTCATGAACTAATTTATTATTCTAGGGTTAGATGAATCTTGACTTGAAACTGTGTCGTTGATTATTGATTGAATATATTTTGGTTTTCCATATGGTTTATTTATGTTTTCCTGTTCTTAATGCTTTTAATCTACTGGCCATGGATTCAATGATGTTATATTTGTGATCTATTACTCGGGAGAGGGGGTTATGAATAGGAAAGAAGGAATTCATATCATGGTAGTTATATTGTTCGAGAGGCCTATAACTCCATAGAAGTCGATAAAGGAATTACTGCGCATTTACAATTGTTTGATAATTGATCTTAGATAGGGATATCAAGATTGATGTTAGATGATACTTCTGCTTAACACTCGGGAGAGGGAGTAGAAAATAAATAGTAATTCTTGGCTAGTAAACTAGGAAACAAGACATAGTGGATAGTTGAGTGAAGTCGAACCTCTAGAATCCGTTCTCATTGATTTTCTCCACTTAAATTCTTCATATTGTTAATTTATAATTTTATTTTAGTAGATTAGTTTAATAATTATACTTTTGATTGTCTAAATAAAGTCGAGACTATTCTAATTACAGTACTTGGTGTAACTTAATTTTCAATCCATGTGGGTTCGACATCCGTATTTTAAAATTCTATACTAAAACTTGACACCGTACATTTGCGGTACGTTTTACACGCATCAAGTAGCTAGATTTTTAGTTCTTATTTGAGGGAGACAATACCTTGGTTTTATTAATCTTGGGGAGATACATGTTCTTATTTTGTAGATTTTTATTGAGTATCAATAGTTTTCTTGTTTTGATTGATATGATTGTCGTGTTTGATTATTATATTGACAACCTAGTTGTTTGCATACAATCTAATGCTAAATTTGATAAATGTTTGATTAATCCAATTTGTGAAGCAACTAAGATTGATAATTTTATGCGAGTGATCGCTTTTATTTTAAATAATATTTTTCAGCGTAGCGATTCTTTACTGCAAGTGCACGGTGTCAAGTTTTAGTATAGTAAGGAAGAATACGGATTGTCAAACCCACAGGGACTAACAAACAAGTACCAAATAAGATGTTTTTAACTATATTTAACCTACAAAATTGAATTAATAATTAAACTACTAATTTATTAAATTAACTACTAATCCAACCAAGTAAATAAAAGTAAACGAGAAAAATCTACTAGAGAAGATTATCGAGACTTTGGCTCACAAATGCAATTCCTCACAATTCTCGATTGAATATCCAAATATTTCTAAGGTGGCGAGTTTTCCTAATACATTCGTTATACTTTGGTCCAGTTATAACAAGTCTAATATTAATGTTGAAGTAAACCATTCCCGTGTCCTTATTGCACAATTAATATCGAATAAAGATCTATGAAAACTACTAGCCTTCATTTTTGGTAATTCTATTGCTATCACACGTGTGCTAGATTTTACTTGGTCCGAATCAACCTAAAACCCACGGTATAATTTATTATATCATATTGCAATATCATATGGTCAAGTCAATCACAATAAAGTAATCATTCGGGGGTGATCAATCCCTCAAAAGCATGAAGATCAATAAATTATACGCAAAGAGTTAAAGGAATTCAATCAAATAAATCATCAAATCATAGGTTCATGACAAAGGATTCGCCTAGCCTCGATAAATAAATTAGTTCAACATAGTAAATCAAAACAAATCAAAACTAAAAGACAAGAATAAACTCCTGATGTTGACTTCGTTCGTAGCCCCTTGCTCCTCTCTCGCTTCCTTCTCGATCGTCTCTTGAATCGCCTTGTTGAAGGTGTTCCAAAATCCTAGGATGGTTGATGATGGAGGTGAATGATGGTGATATGGAGAATGAGAGGATGGATGGAGGCTATTCCTAGGGTGTAAAATCTGATAAAAAGTCCATATTTTCGTCCAAGACCTAATATATATAGTGGTGAAGGAGTTTGGTAAGTTTTGGACACAAAATAACCAAGAAGGAAACAAATTCTCGAAATTTTTGGTTTTGGCGATCGATCTTCGTCATTTGCCGATCGATCGCGGAAACATTCTGGACAAAATAACCAATTTTTTCATATCCGCGATCGATCTTCATCATTTTCCGATCGATCGCGGAAATCTGGCGATCGATTTTCTTAAGTTGCCGATCGATCGCGGATCTCAAATCTCCAATCTTGCGATTTGGTCCCTCCTTTTCCATATTTGCTCAGTTTGGTCATTTTTCAGCATTTTAAGCCCATTTCATCCGCTTTTATGCATTTGGACCTAGATTCCTGAAATATACAAATATATATCAAAACGTGTAATAATTTCGAGGAATCACTACAAAAACACCCCTAATCATATATCAAATTTACAAAAATCACACGTATCAACTCCCCCAAACTTAAACTTGATCGTCTCGAGCAAGAAACAAGATCACCAACTAGAGTCAAATATTAAAGATTAAAATAAATGAATTCACAAGTCAATCACGTAGCTCAGACATCTCACTTACAGACAACAAGAATCACTCAGAAAGTTCAACACGTTGTGTTTTCTCCTATATCAAGCAACATGTCTCTGAATCAGAACGTCGTTTGTGCTATTGTCACTTTCAAGTTTTATGCAACTTTCACAGATCAAATCATGCTAGGTAATGAAAATTAAGATTATCTTTGAGCACCTCATAGTCCTATTTTCAAACACTTCTCCACTAATGTAGTCACTCCCTAGACTTGGATCAAAAGGACTTTTTAAGCTTGTAATGTTAGGCCTAGGTGTTGGCTTCAAAGAAAAGATAGGATAGCACAAAGAAGAGAGTATAAGCATGTAATGTTTATATTTTTAGCACAAAATTGAGCTTCTCTTCTTTTTTCTTTTAGCATTGGCCTCTTTGGGTCTTATTTAGTCATTTTTTACAAGGCTTTTTCTATCTTTTTTCTTGTCTCGTTCATCAATTTTTCAACACTAGCTCATCAAAATATAGCAATTTATGTACATCTAATGAGAATCATTATACTCTCTTTAGGTAAGGATGAATTCTTTCAATTTAGGCTCATAAATGTGGGTATAATGAGTTGCCAAAGAAATTTGTTGAATGGGGGCTAATAGTATATTCATCATACTCCATTCTATTTCAATAAAGCTCAAAATTGGATACTAGGGATTGATGTAAACATGGTAAGCTTGAAAGGCTCAAACGGTCCAAAGATCGTCTAGATCATCTCCTCATCAAGTTCATGACTATAAAATTTCGCCTTGAAGTGTCATCATCAAATAGTTTCTAAGGTTCTCTAAGATGCTAAAAAATAATTCATCAAGTTCACAGAGATTTTCACTACCACAAATGCAATTCACAAGATCGTGACTCAAATGTGCTAAATGTATTCCTCATTTTTGACATGCTAACTCAAAACAAGATATTCACACTCATCAAAACTCAAGTTGACGTGCACAGTGAGATCAAAATTCTCATTGAATAGTCACTACTATAATTCATTCTTTTCTCAAATTTGAACTCATAATTTTTTTTGTTTTAGCTCATAATAATCAGACGATTCAATTGTCAATTAAGCACACAACATGTGGATAAAACAAGAAAAACATGCAAGCCACTCCCCCAAACTTAAATCAAACATTGTCCTCAATGTTGAAATGAATCAAAGGGAAACAGTAAACTCCCCTGATCAAGACGCTTGCATTAGGGTTGAGGAAGATTGGCTTTTGAAAGCTCCACTGATGTAGGGGTTCATCGCTCCAAATAAGTACCTAGCAAGAGAAGAATGCAAATAAAATATCGACTCGAGTGATAAACAAACTAAATGCAAAAACTAAAAATAAAACAAAACTAAATAACAAAAGGATACGCTTGGGTTGCCTCCCAAGAAGCGCTGATTTCGTGTCATCGGCTTGACCATCAGAAGCAACCATCAAAGAGCGGCTGATTTGGATTGCACTGAATGGTAACCTTGTAATCATGCTATAAATGAACTAATACTTGTAGGATATCTGAAATTAAAATTTCAGTTTCCTATGAAGAAGTGATGAGATATGCCAAACTATCCAAATGAAAATTTTGGATGAACAAAGTGATACTCTTGTGCCACATCATTGCTCGACATGGTATTTCTGTTGATCCAACGAAGGTTGAAGCAGTGTTAAACTGGCCGAGACCTACCAATGTTCCTGAGGTCCGAAGTTTCATGGGTTTAGCTGGTTATTATCGTCGTTTTATTAAAGGTTTTTCAAAAATTGCTAAACATATCACTCAACTGACAAAGAAAAATCAGAAATTTATTTGGTCAGATGAGTGTGAAGCTAGTTTTCTTGAACTAAAGACGAGACTGACCACTGCACATGTACTTACTATTCCTTCAGGTACCGGAGGATATGTGGTATGCACAAATGCGTCTTTAAAAGGTTTGGGCTGTGTATTAATGCAACATGGCCGAGTGGTTGCTTATGCGTCTCGTCAACTGAAATCACATGATTAGGATTGGGCCCTCACAGCCCATAGTATGTATCATATGATATAACAAATGGGTCTTCATTTAGTATGCCCTCAAGATTGGCATGATTGTAACAGTGTAAGCTCGTTGCTCCAACAACTTTCGGTTTGAAGTGGTAGGTGTGGGAGAATGATTCTTGAGTTGGCTTCATATCTTGGAGGATGTAGTGCGGTGAAGTTGGCATCGATGGAAAATACGGATATACATATGGCATAGAACATGCCTCCATCGATGGGCTCAAATCAGAATCTTCGAAAGTCTCTTCCTTCTCCAACATCACACTCGACTCATCTTCACATGAGAATTCCTAACATCTCTGAAGTAGGCTCAATCTCTTGAAGAGGCTCAAGTTCCCTTGACTTTTCCACATGAATAGGATCACTCCCCCAAACTTGGTTGGTTGAGTGATCATCATCATATAACCAAACTCGATTCGTCGCCTCTTGATTGGTAGCTCTCGTCTCTTCCTCCTGGCAGCTAGTTGAAATTGTTTCCATAAGGACCGTCATTTGCTGCTCCAGGTGGCGCATAGAGTTGGTTTGGCACTCCAAACTGTTCTCAGTTGATGCCATGAATCTTATTAATGTATCCTATAACTGAGTCGTGACGTCTGCCAAACTATCTCTCTTCTCTCCTTGATGCTCAAATGGTTGGTGCATATCATTAGGGTAGTGAGGCTCCGGTGGGTATTGGTGACTCTAACCTTGTAGTGAAGGATCACAATGCCAGTGGTAATCGAAATCCGCCATATCATTGAACAGGTGCAACACACTGTCCTCATCTCTATCAACCAGGGGACTCCCAGTCACCAGTGCTCCGCTGAATACCCATCCTCGTGTCTCTGCATCCAAACCTTTGAAGAAATATAGCAGAAGATTATAGTTCGAGAAGTTGTGATACCGGAATGTGTCTGCCAATTCATTGAATCTCCCCCACGTTGCATAAACGGCTCTGAATATTGTTGGACAAATCTTGTGAAGACTTGTTGATGAAGCATCACAAGTACCTCGCAAGAAAAACAAATAAAACAATTAATTTTTTTTTCAAATTAAATATATACAAAAGGAAAAAAAAGGTTAAATTACAGTCAAAAATTTTCATATGATATTACTAAAATTAGTCCCCGGCAACGGGGCCAAAAACTTGACCGCTTTTAATTTAAACAATATTTTTCAGTATAGCGATTCTCTACCGCAAGTGCACGGTGTCAAGTTTAGTATAGATAGGAAGAATAAGTACCAAATAAGATGCTTTTAACTATATTTAACCTACGAAAATTGAATTAATAATTAAAATACTAATTTATTAAATTAACTACTAATCCAACCAAGTCAATAAAAGTAAACGAGAAAAATCCACTAGAGAAGATTATCGAGGCTTTGGCTCACCAATGCAATTCCCTACAATTTTTGATTGAATATCCAAATATTTCTAAGGTGACGAGTTTTCCTAATGCATTCGTTATACTTTCTCCAGTTATAACAAGTTTAATATTAATGTTGCAGTAAACCACTCCCGTGTCCTTATTGCACAATTAATATCGAATAAAGATCTATGAAAACTAATAGCCTTCGATTTTGGTAAATCTATTGCTATCACATGTGTGCTAGATTTTACTTGGTTTGTCTCAACCTAAAACCCACGGTATAATTTATTATATCATATTGTAATATCATATGGTCAAGTCAATCACAATAAAGTAATCATCGGGGGTGATCAATCCCTCAAAAGCATGAAGATCAATAAATTATACGCAAAGAATTAAAGGAATTCAATCAAATAAATCATCAAATCATAGGTTCATGACAAAGGATTCGCCTAGCCTCGATAAATAAATTAGTTAAACATAGTAAATCAAAACAAATCAAAACAAATATGAAAAGAGAAGAATAAACTCCCGATGTCGACTTCGTTCGTAGATCCTTGCTCCCTCTCTCGCTTCCTTCTCGATCGTCTCTTGAATCGCCTTGTTGAAGGTGTTCCAAAATCCTAGGATGGTTGATGGATGGAGGTGAATGATGGTGATATGGAGGATGTGAGGATGGATGGAGGCTATTCCTAGGGTGTAAAATGTGATATCCCCGAAATAATTATGTGCATGTGAGCGTTTATTCATGTTTATGTGATAATTATAGTGATTAATTAATTTAGTGTTAGAATTAATTATGATGGCGAAATGCTTAGTCACATGGTGGACGTGACTCGTTGGTGCATTTCAGGGTGCATGTTATGCATGTTGGGAAATTGGGTGTTAACATGGTTTAATTGTGATGGTTAATAATTAATTGGTAAAGCATGTATTTAATCGAGGTTTTGGTGCATTTTGGGAAACTTCTTTTAAAATATCATGTTGGGGTATTTTATCATCAATGTTAATTATGGGGTACCATGATATTTTAATCCCAACACTTATACCCCCACTTTCCTCTTTAACCCACCACTCTCAATTAAAATCACTCCCAACCCTATCCCCAACCCCATTTTCGATCTTGGCAAGGGCGAAGGAGAGAAAACTTGGGGAAAGCTTGCTATTGCTTGGTTCTTGCAAGAAGTTTGAGGCTTCAAGTGGTATAAACCCTCCTAGTGTTATTCTCATGTATTTTGATAAGACTAGGGTTTGTGCTTTGGGGATTTAAAGTGGGTGCTTGATTTTATGTTGTTTTGGTTGGGTTTTGGATTATGTTGTTGTTGATGGTTGTTTTGGAGTAATATTGGTGTTTTGATGTTTTGGGTTGAAATGTTTTGAGTTTAATGTGGGTTGGTGGAGTTCTGTACATGAAAATGGTGATTTCTCGCATTTACATAGCTTCTCGGTCGATCGAGCATGACTTTCGATCGATCGAGCTCGGCAAAGGCTGCAGGTGGGAACATTTCGATCTTCTCGATCGATCGAGAAGAACTCCCGATCGATCGAGGCGAATTCACGATCGATCGATATGGACGTCTCGATCGATCGAGATGGGCAGCAAGGCGTTGGGCGCTGGATGGTCAGCTCGCGATCGATCGAGCGAAAGGGCCGATCGACCGCGAGTCTTAAAAATGTGGTGTTTTGGATTTTTGGCTATTTTCATGGGATTTTTGGTATTGGTTCATAAATTAGCTTCTAATATTGGGTTGTATGATTGTGTAGAACCATCCCAGGTAGCCACACAACAAAGGAGATAAAGTCCCACGATTGGTATTGGTTCATAAAGTATGCATTGGATTTAGTTATGCATTTTGGGTTGCATACATGGTCTTGGTTATGCATTATGGTTGCATGAGTACATTGGATGCATTGGTGCATGTAATTGTAAGTCGAGATTATATTACAGTGATGAAGAATACTTGCCGCTAGTGGCGTAGCGATGTGAATACTTGCCGATGTCATACCGTAGCGATGAGAGAATATTTGCCGCTAATATGAGCGAAGAACACGACCGCTGTCATATTTATAGCGAGGGATATTATTGCCGCTGGTATTGTCTAAGCGAGGGATATTTCCGCTGTCATGTTAACGCGAGGGGTATTATGCCACTGATATAATAAGACTTGGAAATTGGATATGGTATTCATGGAATGGATGCATGTCATGACATATATTATTGATGTTATAATCTATTGATTATGATTGTGGTACAGGAACAACCAAAGTGAGCATTAAATGTATTAAATACAGGAAGTGATTCCCATTTACGATTTATCAATATCTATCTTACAATCATATTATTGTGAATATGGTTTGTTACATGCTCATGGGTTTGTGGTTGTTCTTGTAGGTACATTTTGGCAGGAAGGGCTAAGGACGGGTTGATGCGTGAGCTAGTGAGGAGTGCTTTGGTATAGCAGATCATGATTCTTTTGTATAGTCTCTACTCCAGGAGTAGTGTAAAGCTATAGGATTAACATTCATTATTTGGGAATGTAATTTAATCCTTTTGGAACTTTATTTGGTGCTGTAAACTTAATAGCTCGGACATTAACACGAAATTCTTATACTCTGATTATGCATGCTTAGTTCTTATTGTACCTAAATCCACACTTAAGGAGCTAGGGTCCTTACATAAAATATGATAAAAAGTCCCTATTTTCGTCCAAGACCTAATATATATAGTGGTGAAGGAGTTTGGTAAGTTTTGGACACAAAATAACCAAGAAGGAAACAAAATCTTGAAAGTTTTGGTTTTGGCGATCGATATTCGTCATTTGCCGATCAATCGCGGAAACATTCTAGACAAAATAACCAAATTTTTCATATCCGCGATCGATCTTCGTCATTTGCCTATCGATCGTGGAAATCTGGCTATCGATCTTCGTAAGTTGCCGATCGATCGCGGATCTCAGATCTCTAATCTTGCGATTTGGTCCCTCCTTTTCCATATTTGCTCAGTTTGGTCCTTTTTCAGCATTTTAAGCCCATTTCATCTACTTTTATGCATTTGGACCTAGATTCCTGAAATATACAAATATATACCAAAACTTGTATAATTTCGAGGAATCACTACAAAAACACCCCTAATCATATATCAAATTAAGTGTAAAAATAACACTTATCAGCGTGTGAGGTTATTAAATTCTCAGGGAAAACAATTGACTATATTAAACATAGGCGCGTTGACTATGTTGTCTAAGCTTCATCATTCTCACTAGTTTTGGATGTTATCGTTGATTTAAATCTCGATCGCGTGTATTTTGATTGATTGATCAATTAGGGTTACTATAGAACGCGTGAGCTATTTTAACTAGGAGTAAGGTGATGTAAGAGTTGAATCTCCAATGATGAATATTCATATAAAAATCAAATCTTTTGTGAATCAATGAAATAGATGATAATATCTAAGGTACAGTCGACTGATACCAAGAATCGCTTTCATTAGTTTAATCTTTGCTTTTAATTTTAATTAGTATAATTCACTACTCACAACCCCATTGTTAATTTATTGTTTTGCTTTTGATTTTACTAACGCAAGAATTCACACCTCCTCGTGAGATCGATCCCTACTCACACTACTACATTTTTGTTATTAAACTTGAGGATTGAATGGGGTTAATTGGGGCATACACAATAAGCGCTACCATAAACCCTTACAAAACTTGGGACTATTTTATTAAAATATAATTTCAGTGAGATTGTAATTGGAAAAAAAAATTAGGGGTGTGGATGCCGCCCCACCCCCATCCACCCGAGACTATTTTTGTTAAAAATAATTGGTATGAGATTAGATTTAATTACTGCTAAAAGTTTGGGACTATTATTATAAATACTCTTATTTTACGAAACTACTTTTATAATTTACCCTATTTGTATTTATAAAATAACAACTAGTGTTTATATATTTTTAAATGGGTATACGAGCTTTTGAAAATTAATGGGATCAAATTTATCGCATTACCCCCACAAAGTAAATATATAAAATAGTAATAAACATATTCCACAGTACATTCAATTCCCTACGGATGGAGGAGTTTCGGGTCTGGGATCACATAAACAAACAGGTGTTGGCTGAAACTTTTTGTTAATAACACAGTATCCCGAAGGGCATCTGTAGAACCCGCAGAAGAATCTGCTGCAGACTTGAGTGCAGAATTCAGTAGAACAAATGAATGGTTCTGGCCTGATCCATATTGCATCATCTTGCAGTTGTGGCTCCTAATATCATGTAAACCAAGAGACACAGGCCTTTCAATATTGTGTTATTTCTTTCCATTTTCTTTTTTTGGTTTGAATTTTCGGATGATTTTGTGTTTGTATTTTAGAAAGGGGATGTGGGTATTTATAATCTTGCAATGGGATTGTTTCGGGTGAATTTATTTGATTGTGTTTGACGAATGTATATATTTGATGAATGTATATATGGATTGTGTGTATACGAGGAAATATGTGGTGAATCACATTTTCTATGTAATTCTTTTTAAACATGTTTTAATAAATATGATATGCAACCTTTGGTTTTCAAGAAATAAGACAATGGGTATTGCCCTTAACCGAGGATTGGATTGCGTATGCTTTTATGGTCAATTTGGTGCTTAATTTTATGTAATTGACTTCATTAGCGAGACAAGTGAATTCATTTTATATACGTGCCAATTAATTAGGTTATCTCCCACGTAGAATAATTTTATTACGATTTTTGACCTTCGCTTGAATGACTATGGAGGTACCCAATATAGAATAGTTGTATTACAGTAATGCCTCCTATGATTTGACATAAAAATATATAGCAACAGATTTAGATGTTATTTTTTAAATTAGAGAGAAAATTTATAATTGTTCGGATTAGATGGTTTATACCCTATTAAATTGCATGGCTATGTCTGAAGCTCCAAATTTGTTGTTAATGGTAATCTAATCTTACACTATTTTATGTATTTTACGTGATAAATGGTTCTATATTTATTAATAAGCATAACGGCTTTCAACTATAAATATAATAAATCAAGATATTAAAACATTATTTTAACAATGAATGTGAAATTGTGATGTCATGTAAAGGTAAATAGTTTTTAATTGAATTTTGTTTTTTCTTATATCTGTTCTTGTTCAATTTTTATTTTTTCAGAAACAAAAAACATGTGTCATTTGGGAGAAATATTCCAAATATTTTTTTATTGTTGAAATAATAAAATGGTGTAAGGATCCGAAAATTCCAACTATATGTTTGGTTTAAAAAAATTGGATTTGGATTTTGATTTTAAACCCATTGATTTAGAATTCCATTTTCGTGTTTAGTAAAGATTTAAAAAATTTATTTAAGATTTTGATTTGATAGTTAAAATGATGTTATTTAATATTTAAAAAATTTATATTGGTTATATTTTTTAAAAATACCTTGGTTATTAATTAATAACATTTATGTGAATGTTAATATATTATTTTTCAATACACAGAAGAAAAAAACTATTTTTAATTATAAGAAAAACCATATTTTTATTAAATATTTTTTAAGGAAAAAAATAAAGTTCGCCATGAAAAAATTGAGAAAATATTATTATTTTAATAAATTAGGCATTTAGTATTAAACATAGTGGAGGTTTTTAAGAGAAAGAAATATTTCTTAGAATTTTTTAAATATTAAAATATTTTAATTGATTTTAAAAATAAATTTCTATAAATATATAATAAATATGTGAGAATTAATGATTGTTTAAAAGTAAGCAAAAAAATTAAATTTCAAAACTTCGATTTGAAAAATGTTGTAGAAATACCCAAAAACGCCACCCGATGGAGAAACCCATCAAGAAGAGTCGTCGCCTACACTGCATGCAGGCGGCCCCTACCTTATCACAGTTACCCCAACCTTAATATTATACTTGTATTGAATTGGTTATTTAAAAGTTTATAATTGTTTAAATCATATATTATTACAAGGAATAAAATTGTTGTAAGCAAAAAAGAAAATGAATAAATTTTAGTCATAACAATTATTATAATATAATAGTATTAGCACTCTTTTGTAATTGTAAAACTAGGATATATTAACACACGCATAACATATTACTACTTTTACATCTCCATATTATGTTGTTGTCTCTTCCTAATTACTGGTCTATCCATCTCGTTTCTCAAACGACTCGTTCTATTTCTACTGGTTTTCTTCATTCACACCTTACAGGATTGTGGTTCAACTGAAATGCTGGTGGATCACAGTATCGAATGTCTGCAAGAGGATTAAATTTTCCCATATAGGTTGCTAAGTATTTAGACATGTTATACCATGGCTGCACAAATGTTGTAGGATCCAAGGAGTGATATTTGGCAGTACAAATGACAAGGGGACATGGAATTCCAAAAATCGTCCATTTACCACAGTAACACTCATTTGTTGATAATTTGACCATTTGAACATGTTGCCCCAGACTTGGTCTTCCACGGGTCGCAACCGAAGTCATTTGGTCATGTACATCATATCGGGTAACACGATGCTCAATGGTTTTTCTTGACGATTTTTCGTATTTTTTCGGGCTAGGGCTGATTGTGTTGAAGCATACGTTGACTTTTGGTGACATGTTGAATAAAGTATTGAATGCACCTTTTAAGGGTCAATTGTACTTTCGCGGAAATAGGGAGTCTTCGAGCACCCTTCAACACACCATTCAAACACTGACATATTGGAAGTCATCACCGCTCGACACCAACCCCCATCATGGGCTAGAGTCCATTTTTCTTTCGAAATTGCCGCCAAATATCTGTATGCCAGAATATTTTTGCTCTTGATTGCCTCTATTGTGGCATCAAATTTAACACTTTGATGTTGTGTGCTTGCTTCCCAGCATAGATCTTTCAAATGAACATACTTGGAATTAAAATTTGAGCACTCGTGTCTTAGACAGAAACAATGCACACCACTAGAAGGTTGAAAATATAAATCCTCAATAGCTCACACAATTCCCTCATGTCTATTAGAAATAATACATACACCGGTTGCACCACAGATAACATGTCGGTCGAGATTCTCCAAGAACCATTTACATGAGTTGTATGTTTCTTCATCCACAATCCCGAAGGCTAATGATAATATCTAATTGTTGGCATCCAGAGTTATGACGATCAACTAAATGAGTACCATCGACACTAATGATTTTGCAACAGTGTCAAAACCCATCTATGCACGGCTTGAAAACCCAAAATACATATTCAATGTATTCACCGCCCGATTATTCGATCTTAAATGCTTCCACTCCACAACTGTCCTGTATTATATTTGGAGAGCACACCTATGTATTTTGGAAGTAGATGCATAGAGCTCTCCCATATACCATAAATATTTTTCACTGCACGTTGCAAACTTCGTCATGCCTTCGTATATGAGATATCATAGCCATATTTATCTTTAATATTCTCCCTTACATAATCTCGTACGAAGGATCACATCATACAATCCATCAACAGTGTATTGGCCACCATATTACTGTCCAAGTTGTGATGGTCTATACCAACATTACTTGAGATACATGCTTGAGGACTACCATATTTCGTTAATTTTCAATAACCCAGTTTGGGCTTTAAAGACGCTCGAAGACCCCATTTACATCTTACAGAAGGAGAACTCTTTTTACACCATAATTTACACAAATGATGTGTGATGTCCACAACATAATACCCACGTCTGACAACTCTAACGAAGTAATCCTTCACAGATGCAATCAAATCTTTCTTATCCTTGAAAACCAAGTTCACGGATACCTCTCCTACCTCCGGGTTAGAATACATTCTTAACGATCCAGAAGGTACATCAATAGAATCAGGAATCTGCTCCTCATGGACCGCATTAAAAATTTGTGGCATTTCATTCGTGCTTGGTAGAAATGGTGCGTCTTGCATATATATCGTCCCATGATGTGGTTCACATGATGTTGTGTCATGACCGGGAAATGCATGCATATTATCATCATCTTCATCATGCATCTCATCTTTGTCATTACCATGTTCTTCAGGATCGCTTGATGAATTATCGGGTTCACTACCAGTCCTGCAAACATCACGATGACTATCTCCAATTACATCATATGTTGTTGGCCCATCAGATACCGCCAACATAATTGGATGCTCCCAACCACCAACATCTGGATCAAAGACATCATGAAACGGTGTAATATTTTCTTGTAAGCCCCAACCTTGTGCTGTGTTTGGCTAATACATAGGATTTTCTTCAGAAGGGTCGGTTATATTTTCATCCTAAGGTCAACTTACATGTTCGAAATAAGGATAATCATGTCCCGGTATGTAGAAGTACAAGGTTGGTCATTGACCCCCCATATTGCTCAATCCTTCCGTGACATATGAAAGATTTGATGCTGGCCCTTCAAAAACCAATATCATGGCTAATTGGCTCTATTCGATGTACAAATGCAATGATCGTCACTTTTTTAAACAATAAATTTCCTAGTTGCGAACGATTAATCTGCAAGTGTACGGTTGTCAAGTTTTAGTATAGTGAATAAGAAATACGACTGTCGAACCCACATGGACTGATAATAAGTACCAAACCCAAGCAATTTAATTATATTTATCCTATGAATAATAGATGAAAATAATAAAGTAAAAATAAACAAAGAATTCAAAATCCAAACAAGCACGCAAAAAAAAACGTAGTAATCAATAGAGAAGAATTATCTAGACTTTGGTTCTCCTATATAATCTCATACAATTATTTCATTAGTATCGACAGATTATCCATATAATTCTAAGGTGACGAGTTTTTCAAATTTATGCAAAATACTCTCTCGAGCTATATTCAACCTAATATCAAATTGCAGTAAGTCAATCTCGCATACTTATTTAACAATTCAATATTGTATTAAGATTTGTGAAAACTACTAGCTTTCAATTCTAGATATGACTAGCACGTATGTATTTGATCTCATGTTTCTATCTCAATCTGACCATGCCATAATTTACTAGTTCGTATAATAATATCATCTCTCGATCGCAATTACAATAACTAATAGCAATTCAATGAGTAATCAGTCTTTGCAAGCATCAAGATCATAAATCATGCACAAAAATCATATAGAATCAATCAAAAACTAATAATTAAATCAAAGGTTCAAACATAGGATCCACTTGTCTTGATAAATAAACTTAGCCTAGAATTAAGGGTGCTTAACGGATCAGATCGGATTGGTCCGGTCTGATCCGGAAACGGCCAGTTCCGGATCTGTTAAGCACGAAACCGGTCCGATCCGTCTAGGAACCGGATCGGATTCTGTTTCGGTTCCAATCGGTTCAGGATCAATCCGATCCGGTTCGTTATGATTTAATTTTTTTATTTTTGAATTTTTTTTATTTTCGAACACTTTTTTAGCTATTTCAATTGCTTTAATTTTATTTTTTCAAAATTACCGGTTCCGATTCGAACCGGAATCGGAATCGGTCCTGTAGCACCGGAACCGATGGTGCTACCGTTTCAAGACACGGAATCGCTCCGAACTCAGTTTCGGAGTGGGTTGGAACCGGGTAGCCCGGTTTCGGTTCCGAACCGAGCTAACCGTTCGGTTCTGGGCCGGGTCCGGATTGACCCGACCCGACAAGCACCCCTACCTAGAATCATATTCATAGAAAGATGATCAATAATGTATTCAAAGCTAAACAACATCAAAAACTATGACTTAAATAAGCAAAAGTTTAGAAATACTAATAAACGCTTGGTCTTGACTCCGGGCGCCGTTCATCTTCTGTATCCTGGTTGCTCCTTGCTTGTCGGCTTCAAAGTGGAGAGAGGTTGATTTCTAGGGTAGAAATATGGTCTAAAGATTATTTGGGTCGTGCATGATGTTGTATTTATAGAGGAAGAAGGAGTTAATTTCCTTGTGGACTTCAAACTCTTGAAAATGTTATTTTTTTCTTCAGATTTTATCGTCTACCGATCGATTGCAAAGAAGCTACCGATCGATCGCTACTTCTCTGAATTTTATTCCTTCACGTACATCTTCTACCGATCGATCGCCACAAAGCTCCCGATCCCGATCGATGGTATTTCTTAAACATTGTTGCTCAACCTGCGCCATTGACTGATCGATCGGTGACTCATTTTCTTCCAAAGTTGAACTTTCGTCATTTCTTTGACCGGTTTGGTCGTTTGAGTCATTTTTCACCCTTTTAGCTCATTTCCTTCACTTCTATGCACTTCGACCTTGATTCCCGAAACATCCAAAAACAACACAAAGTATCCAAAATCCTAGAAATATAAGTGTAAAAATCACACTTATCATGCAAAATTTGCATATTGGAACATTCCATTATAAATTGTAGAACATCATCGTCTACAATGTTGATTGGTATTTCATTAAAAGTCGATTTCTAAGTGAATTAATATTTGGTTGACAATTTGATATTAAACATCACTGGTCGATGTTTAACTTTCTATGTACTAGTTGAACCAACTCCAATAAAATAATAGAACGTGAAATTCTAACCGATCTTACAGGTGAGATGCTATATTCGACAGATCCGTTCCCAATAGTAACATTACCATAGAAATATAGTAGCACTGAAATTTTATCCATTTGGAAATGTTGGTGGCACCGAAAATATTGAAGGAAAATGTGTTGGAATGTTTTTAGTGTTCAAGAAATAATGGATTCGTATTACTTATACCTGTTTCACGTACTACCTGACGGTAATGTTATTATGCATGTCTTATTACTTTTCGTCGCGTGCCCATAAAATATGGTTTTTGTAGTCAATAAAGGAGCGGACTGCAATTGCATTGTTGAAGCAACGACCCTAGAAAACTTCACGTGCCATAATAAGCATTGATGGTGGCCCCTAACTAAGTGCAGGCGGCCAATCTCCTTGATGGACGCTCCCTCGGTAGCGTTTTGGGGTACTTCTCTGCAGCATTTTTCAAATCAAAATATTTTTGAAATTTAATTTTTTTTACCGAGAATTAATTGTACAAATTTTTCAAAAAATATTACTTTTTTTATAAAATTTGAAAAGTTCATAAAATTTATGAGTAACTTGTATAAATTTATATTAAAAATAATTTTATTTGGTCAATCCCAAGATCCTAGCCGGTCCAAAGTAGAAGTGTGAAATGTTATAAGTCACGATTTGGATGAGTGTTTTCTTGGAAATTCTTACATACACCGAGTCTGGACCCCACATATGAATCAATATAAAGAAAATGAACTAAATTAGACATATCATAAAAATTAATCAAAACATACTTAATCCATTTTTTTTTTGTTTTGATACTTACATAAGACTTGACCCAATCCTTGTAAAAATCTTCCATGCTTTCTCTAATCGTGAAAATAATATAATGATTAGTTTGAAGAGGTTTAAATCCAAAATATGATGAGAAATTCTTACATGGATCGTGTGGTATGCATCAACACATACAAAAATATTCAATCATGGTTTATCAAACCATGATTGATAAGATTTTATGCGTGTTAATGTATGAATTGAGTCTACACTCGATCTATACAAGAATTTTCGAAATATGACATACGACAAAAAAACAGCTTTGGCAATTAATCTACGTGACATATATGTCTGCTGACTAGTACCTACAGATTTTAGTCTCCGTAGTCAGTTGTGAAACAAATTCGAGTAATATAAAATTTCTGCTTAATAAGAAAATCTTAATTTCAGACACTTAAAAATAAAAGATTTTATTAACATTCAAATTAGGATTTTATTACATGTTAACTTAAAAAATTGTCTGAGGAAGCTCTTTTTACAAATATCTTCGTGCAAATGCTGTTATTGCAAAAAGAAAATCATAGTTCTGAGTAGAATGATTCATTTTTTGAACCTATTTTTGTATTGTTTATATTAATATTTGTAGGATTTATTGTTCATCACTTAATCTGGAATTTTTCAGTTTCTACAAAGTAAGTTCTGTCACAATTTTTGACACAGACAAATTTTTATAGACGCTAATCGTTCCCCTTTACGGGTTATCGTTTGATGCTAGATGTTCATTACTATTGATGATACGATCATGAAATGTCAAAAGGATGAAAATTAACTCTGCCAGGAAGGGATTACTTTGTGGAAACTAAAGGGAAAAGAGTTTATAACAGCAATGGAAACAAGGTTTGGTCAACTAGACTCTTATTTTGGTGATGATATAACTGAAATTCCAGTACCCGTAATTCTTTGGAATCAAATGCTGATTTGAGTTGCAAATATTCAAGTATACTAAGTCATGATGAGGAACAAGGGTTAGGTAGGCAGGTTGTCGGGCTTGAGATCGAGCCTCGTGCGATACGACAGAAGTTTCAAATACAGCATGAGGAAGTTTCAGGGAAAAGTTAGTTATAGGTTGGGTAGTTGGACAAAGAATATAAAGGTAACAATTGATTCATTCAATATCACAAACAAGTTTTCAGTTCCACAATCCCTAAATTCTTTTCACTTGTCCCTGATATTTATGGAGATTGGCGATCTCGAATTTGCCTGATATTTTACGTTAGTTCTGTTGGGTTTCCGTACCCCGGCGCCAGATCCAAACGCAGCGAAAATAATACAATAAACAGATCTACCCGGCGCCAGATCCCTTCCTCTTTTTTTTATCCTTGAACACTTCCTACCATTGGTAGAATATTCGACAAGAAGAACACGTTTCTCCTTTGAATCAAGGATACATGAGTTTCCAACATTTTGACTATAAGATCAAATCTACAGCCAGTTAATGAGGTATTGTCAAATTCAGATTTTCCAATTTCTCAAATAGAGATATTTTCTTACACCATGCTCATAGACCGAAACTCCATCTTGCATGTGAATGAAAATAGCTCTTTTAAAGTCGCGAGTCTCAGTAATCGCGTCCGTTCACCAGACAACATTTGTAGGTGTTGGAAAATATCATAAGCGAGTCTCTCATATCTGTGTTGAAACTCATTGGTGGCATTGATGCTATCATATAGCACCTAGCCGAGAGATCATCGTCACACCACTTCTCAAGTGTGGCGATCTCTTCATGAGACGAACCGGGAGACACTTCAACATGAGGCTCCCACCAAGGGTATATAGCAACTTTTCAGAAGCAATCATTATTTTAAAATTAATAGCCAATCCTGGTGGTTAATTTGTTTATATCGAGACTTGATGTAATCTGATTCACAGCAATCACAATACTGAGAATAAACAGAAAATATAAGCAAACCGTTTGATTATTAATTAATTAAAAAACTATGGACTTTAGTTATGGAATGCTCCCACTAAATTTTTCGAATTCATCACCCTCATGACAAATGAACGAAAAATCATATTTTCTTAGTGGGCTTGGAGTTCAACTAGCTCATGAAAACCCCGGACGTGGGCTCACCGGCTTCATGATACTAAAGGTAGATCACAATTGCCTCATATGCAACCCCAAAGATATTTGTCTAACGATTGGCATAGCTCGCTCACTGGGCCACTGGAAGCTGTTGGCTGACATCTCCTCAAGTAATTCAAAAGCAGCATCTGCAGTCTTAGAAAATAATGTTCCTCCTGCTGCAGCATCCACAATGATCCTAGTTGGTCCATTCAACCGATTGTAAAATAATTGAATCTGCACCCAGCTTTCATAGTTATGTTGTGGGCACCACATCAATAAATCCTTGAATCGCTCCCATGCCTCGTATAGTTGTTCAGAATCAATTTGTCTGAACGTACTGATTTCAGTTCTCAGTTGAGCTGACTTAGCTGGTGGGAAGAACTTCGAGAGAAATTTCGATGCCATTTCCGCCCATGTGCTAATACCAATATATGGAAGAGATTGTTGCCAACTCCTTGCATGGTCCCTAAGAGAGAAAGGGAACAATCGCAGTCTCACAGTATCTTCTGGAACACCATTCATCTTCACAGTATCAGCTATCTCCAAAAATATCCTCAAATGCAAGTTGGGGTCTTCAACAGGGGACCCACCAAACTGATTATGTTGCACCATAGTTATCAATGCCGGCTTAAGTTCAAAGTTTTTGGCATTGATAGTCTGGCGAGCTATCCCAGAGTAATTGTTGTTGACCAATGGTTTGAAATAATCTCTGATCGCCCTTTGAGGTTCAACAAGTTGTTGTGGAGGTGGTTCGTTGTTGTCTCTATTTGCAGCCATTTCTATCAATTCCTCCCTTCTCGTTTTTCTCAGTCTTCTTGCAGTTCTCTCGATCTCAGGATCAAACAGCAACGATTCAGGAGTAGTGTACTTTCGCATACACTGCAAAAAAACATTCAGAAAAGACAAAAATCACTCCAAAATAAAATGAATAAAAGCTCTAAATTAAAACCAAGATTAATTGGTACAGTATCAGATTGTACTAAATAAATCAATCCCCGGCAACGGCGCCAAAAACTTGTTGCGAAAAATCCCTTACCGCAAGCGCACGGTAGTCAAGTTTTAGTATAAAAAGATGTCGAACCCACAGAGATTGATTAAATAGTTAAATCTAAGTACTGAATTAAAATAATCTTTGTTATTTAGAAAATCGAATAGTTGAGTGTTATGCGAATAATAAAAATTAATTAACTAACAATGATCAAATACTGAGTTGAAAAGAAATCAATTGGAGACGAATCTAGGAGTACGATTTCACATGTTCATCCACTACACTTATCATTCCTTGATTTCCATGTTATGGATTTCCTAGTTTACTAGCCGAGAATTCTTACATGTTTCTACTCCCTCTCCCGAGTGTTAAGCAGAAGTAATTATCTAACATCAATCTTGATATCCCTATCTAAGATCGAATATCAAACAATTGTAAAAGCGCAGTAATTCCTTTAACGACTTCTATGGAGTTATAGGCCTTCCGAACAATATAACTACCACGATACGAATTCCTTCTTTCCTATTCACAACCCCCCTCTCCCGAGTGATAGATCACGAATATAACATCATTCAATCCATGGCCAGTAGATTAAAAGCATTAAGAACAGGAAAACATAAATAAACCATACGGAAATCCAAATAAACTTCAATCAATTCATAATAGGCGTAGTTTCAAACAAGCTACATCGTCTCCTAGAAAATAAAATTAGATCATGCTAGAAGTATTTACCTGGATTCCTGCAAAAAACAACACAGAACAAAACCAAAAGCGTAATTCTGATCGAAAACTAACACTAAACCATGCAAAATAAGAAGAAATATAAGTGTATAAAATACACTTATCAGATAGCAGACTTGCAGGCCTGATAACCATAAATCACAATAATAATGAAACAATAAAACCTAAACATTTACCTAAGCAAATTGGTCAAGGCCCGTAATCATCCATCATGCAATCACATCATATGTAATTAAACATTAAACTAAACAATTACATCATATGTAATTGTACTAATTACATCACATGTAATTAGATCACAATAATTAATTATTCTATCGTTTCCCACTAATCACATCATTAATTGAAAAATAAGATTAATAAATTAAATAAAACCATATATTTAATTTTTAATTAATTAAATTTTCAATAAATTTGTAAAATCTCTATTTTACCTTTTAATCATCATATTAATCGAAAATAAAATTAACAAATTAAATGAAATATTTTCATTTAATTTCAAATTAATTAAATTTCATTTACTTGGTAAAATCACTATTTTATATTTTAATCATAAAGATAATCGAAAATAAAATTAACAAATTAAATGAAACATTTTCATTTAATTGTCACTTAATTAAATTGCAGTTACTTGGTAAAATCACTATTTTACCTACAAATCATAATATTAGCCAAAAATAAAATTAACAAATTAAATGAAACACTTTCATTCAATTTGCAATTAATTACATTTTCACCTATTGTAAAATCTCAATTTTACACTTAATAATTAAAAATCATATTTTTAATTAATTAAATTTATGATTTATTATTTCAAAAATTAATATCCGGAAAAAAAATTTAAAATGATCCAAAATAATTTATGGACTTAAAAATTTTCAAACAATTGTTTACATCAATTTTCGAAATTTCTGGTCCAAAAACTTCAAAATTCGAATTAGCCCAAAAATATTTTAAAATTCCAATTTGGCCCCTGAAACCCTAGCAGCCACTATTCATCTTCTTCTTCCCCAATTTCCCAGCAGCTATCGAAATTAGGGCTAGGGTTTCGCCAGCCGCCGCTATTTCCTCGCCACTCGATCGCCGGACGAAACCGTGCTTACGAAGAGAAGCCATGTCGCAGAGTCGCGATTTCAGCCTGGACGCGGAACCTTTCCGCCTCCGTAGATTCGCGAATCTCGCTTCTCGCAATCTCTCCATCGATGACACAGAACTAGGTCGCGCAGCCTTGTATGAGCCGGCTACGTGGAGGAGAACAATTTCTCCGTTGTGTGTGCCGCCGCCGCTCAACCCTCCGCCGCC